>OY751315.1:18486954-18756954 GCA_963564615.1 Rhorus exstirpatorius
CAACGTAACAGGTTCCAACACCACACGAAATTCATTTCGCACAACTCGAGTGAAAGAAAGAGAGAGAGAGAGAGAGAGAGAGAGAGAGAAAGAGAGAAGTCGTGTCTAGTGTGAAAGAAATCGGTCCAGCCTTCGTATTTCCCCGCGCGTGTACTTTGTTCCATGCGAACGGCGCCAGGAAACCACCAATTACCCATTATACGGTATATCCATGTTTATCTCACTTTGTGTATTGTACCTTCTTCGCTGCTTCCGGTCTCCCGGAACATACAAACCAAGATACATGTATATATATATGCGTGGATACTTCTGGGTCACGATGTCACTCTCACCGAAACGGATCATCGTTCAAATGTAAATGAATAAAATGGAGAATGATTTTACGATCAAATTAATCATGAATTCTGATTTTTTTTTTTTTATGAAGAAACAAAGATTCCGATCTTCCTTAAATTCTAAAACACTGCCCTCTTTTTATAAAGAGTTTTGTTCCATCGCTTGGAACAATTATTTGTAATTGCACCGTCGAAAGATTATCTCGAAGGGTCTCTGTTTATAATTATTTTTTTTTTTTCGCTTCGAACCCAAAATTGCTACAAACTCTCTGACGCTTCGCGTTAATTTGCCGTAAGAAAAGGGAAAAAAATATTTAATGGTATACGTACAAAAGTTGTAGCGACGATTTTTTTTTTCTCTTCGTTCATCGATATAACGAAGAGAAATGAAAAAATGTCTGAGCGCAAAATGTACTCGATTTACGGATACAGGAAGAAGCGCCGCGCGACAAATGTTTGAAAAACAAAAGGTATAGAGGAAAGAAAAAGTGCGTGGATCGCTCGTTCTTTTTTTCTTTTTTCCTCGTGTGCCTTATAAATAGTAGTTCTCCCTCTTTCCCATCGTTATGTTACGGGGAAGGGGGAATCGACGACGGGGACGCGGGAGAATATACCGATTCCCCGCTCGTCTCCCACGCGCAAGGGACGCCCTTTCTTCGTTGTCTGCCATATGGCCCTTTTTTCCTCTCTCTCTCTCTCTCTCTCTATCTCTCTCCCTCGCGTGTTCTCCCTTCTTTCTCGATTCACCCCTATATCCTATACGCACGCTCTGCCCTACCGCGGGAGCAAGTTTCTTTCTCGCATCCAACGTGTTCAACATCGAACAAAGTGTACAAAGCCCGTAACAACGTTACATCGAAAAATGCGTTTATTTCGATCAATCAAAGCTCTCTTTGCTTGTGCTTTTCTTTCTGCGGAACGCGCAAGTTTTTCCAAAATACTTTTTCACATTACGGTGCCCTTTGTTCGCCGCTGCGATATACCGAAATTGATCACGATTTATTTTTCATGCGCGAGTAAAAAAATTCGTTGACACATTCGATCTTGGCAAACGAACAACGCAGCGTTTAGCAAAAAAAAAAAAAAAAAAAAGTACAGACATGATATTTTTCTCAGCGTAAGCGATCATCCCTGATGTACTCCAATTACAATGGGACTGCCCTCGCGATTCCCTAATTTCTCTCGAGATTATAATGTAGGGCCGTGAAGAATCTCTTTCTGATGAATGGAGATCGTTCGATCGATATCGTCAGAATCCCCAGCAGATCTGCACACGCGATCTGAAAACTTCTCGTATCAGTACGTGATACGACTCAGTGCGTACAGATCAGCATGGGATATTCCACATCAGGCGCGTGTATACGTCACAAATTCTTTTTAGACTGTCCTACATTTGTTTTTTTGTTTTTCATGACTTTTTCGAAAGTCATCGAACCCAAGTGGCGATATGCCCTCGACCAATAAAAGATCTCTATTTGCTGTCCTGACCCTTATATACGATTGTATATATATACACATTAGTCTGCGACTATATATATGTGTATTGGATGAAGTATCTGTGACGAAGTCTCGTCCGGAAATGGCGTGGGCCGGCATATATGGAGGGAAAACTTTGCGAATGAGGTTGGCAACCCCTGCGCATGATATAAAGTTCTATGGTGAGGGATGTTTAGCAACCCCCTAGCAGATCTCATCTTCCCTTTCTCGCCGTTCCATCCGTTCATCCCCCTCTCCCTAATTTAGGGTCGCGTCCCGTGCGTACGGCAACTTCGTAGCTTCCTCGATTCTATACAATCTTGCCATTCTCACAGCCGCACATATTACACATAGGCTGGGGGAGAATAGAAAAGGCGAGGAGAAAATCGAAATATCGAAGTTCGAGATAAATCCTCCTCGAAGTATCGAAATTCTCCACAACGCGAAATAACTCTGGATCATGAAAATCCTATCTCTGCTCTTCCCAATGAAATTTTCATACACGTTTGAAATTACAAATATACCAGACCGCGTTGTTGATGCGCTTGTGTAAAATAAAAAAGCGCGAGCAAAGTCTGCCGTCCTCGCATACGCGTGGCGCATTATTGAAGTTCATCGCTATACAGCAAAGTCGTTACCGCGCGCGTGTACGCACCATTGTACGGATCTCGCTATAGAGCGACAGATAGCAAGAGAGCAAAGCAGAAAAGAGAACTGCAGAACTCTCGCAGTGTCCTCTTCCATCTCTGCGTGGTCTCGATTGGCTCCGTGCGTTTTCTTTTTTTTCTTTTTTTTTTCTTTTCCTACTGCCAATATCTTATCCGCGTCTCCACAGATAGGACTCGACTAATCTCGCCCGCTCGGCGAGCGGACTTTACACCATACGCCAACCGCGTCATTCGTATATATCTCTTCGTCATCAAACTCTCTAGCTGGTTCATCCGATAATTATACGCTCTGTGCCGTAGTCTAAATTTTTTTTGTTTTTCACATTTGCTTTATTATTTGGATTTTGGGCTGATTTAATTGCAAATATATATATACATACATATATATATATATATATATATATATATATATATATATATATATATATATATATATATATATATATATATATGTGTGTGTGTTCTATAAATCGTCTTGGATGACTTTACAACGATAGCGTTCTCGCTCGGCAACTCGCTGCAACGGAGTTTCATATATATCTGTTGCTCGCGCGAGGCCAGAGAGTAGAAGATTGATTACGCACACCACTTCGTTCAACACACACACACACACACACACAGAGTCACAAATATATATGTATAGGATTGTATATAGAAGCCGAGAGCTCCGCGAGTCCCCTTTCGAAAATAACACTCGGCAAGGCTGACGTCATTCCGTCATGAGACACCACCGACGTCGTTGCCGAGGCCGATCTTATATGCGCGCCTCTCGGCAGCTTTGGTTAGCGAGAGCGAGCGTATACGTGGCGCGATCACCATCGCGGAATTGCGCTCTCGCTCCAGACCCGCGACGTAAGACAGCCGCGATGAGGAGCTTGATCAGATCGGCTGGGCGCGATATTTCGTATCCGCGCTCTCTTTGTCACATCGCGTGGTACATGTCCATCCTCTACGATAGGAAATTTTTTTTGCATATATTCGTTTCACACCACACCCAATTTTTCAAATGTCAAAACTTCTTTTTTTTTTTTCAAGCCTCCCCGCTGCTCGATTCGTAAGAACGCAGAAGCTTCTTAAAAAATGCGTCCTCTTTCCAACCACCGTTCTCGCACTGAGAGATCGAAATAATAATAGGAACCATGAATTTATGGTTAAAAAAGATCTCAAATTCATTTTTTGAATTGACGCAACAAATTGTATAATGGTTACGGCAACTTGATAATCTAGTTTGAGCAACTTTGTTTTTTTGTTGTTTCAACTATCAACTCTTGACTATAATCAGTCAGCGTTAATAACTCGCATAGTCATAGCAACGATATATTTTTAGTTGAGTCAATGTTAAAAAAATTGTATCCATAAAATCGAGTTCGTAGTTGGAGGGATTTACGCGATTCTGGTCCCTTTAACGATATTACATCATATTGTGTAACGTTGCTTTATGTCGCGATGACGACAAAATATATGGTCAAAATTGTCGAATAGACAATTGAGACCTGGTTGAGTGTGTTGTGTCTTTTATATTTTTTTTTCTCATATTTTTTGTGGAGCGAATTTTCGTTTAATATTCCGTCCTCAAAGCTTCGCGATTCGGTCAAAATGTTATTTTTGACCGAAGCCAGAGTCATACAATCTCGGTTGGCTCGCTCATTTATATCCTGTCGAGGCCCGTACTTTGCTTTCGAGAACGATCTCGAGCGGATGCGCAACATAGCGGCCGCTGCCGAAACTAACTTGATCAGAATCCATAGTTCTGGTAACACTGAAGCGTTTAATGTTTTCTTATTGCTGCAATTGCCAAAGACAATAGTTTACATAAAAAAAAAAGGTCACCACAACCAATTTACTTAGTTCCGGTAACAATAAAATTGTTGAAATTACTAAATAAATATTTGCATGTACTATATTTTCATAGCTTTGGTCTTTTAGTTGCGTCATAACTAATCAGATTTATCTCAGTCCGATAAATACGATATCGGTAGAGCTTTGTCAAGAAGAAAAAAATTGATAATTATCGGTATATCGATGATTGTTCGTATCTGTTTTCTTTGTCTTTGCTCTAAATTCACTCAATCATCGTTTATTCTAACATCCTCGAGTTCCCGAAGAGTGAAATGGAAACTCGATTTCTGGGGTCCCATGCCAGGTGTCCCCGGGATCGCGTTTTATCATGTTTTGTAAAGCTGCGGGAAATTCACGCACGTGAACTGGGTAATCGTTGGTCTTTCCTGAAAATCGTATCTCGCTGTAGTTTGCCGCTCTCCAACGCTCAGCATCTCGCTGTAGAGAGTGTTATGTATACACACAAGTAGTGCGTGTACCCTTCATACATCAGCACACACCCGTCGCGGGGTGGCCTGACCGAAGCCTCAATTGACCCTTCGCGTAACTTTATTCGTTCCTCTCCACTTTGCGGTATTTCATTCTTGCTCCTAATTCATATATACACATGTATGTGCTTGATGGCATTTTGGAAAACTCTACGTCCATCGAGACACTGTGATAGTGTCTCCTAGCGTCAGATCATCGAACTTCGGTTCAGTTATCCTTGCAAGCGGCTTCAAAACCAGCTAGCTTCGACACAATATGTGGTATTCCAGTTTCACAATATACAAGAAGTCTCCACACAAAAAATCCCAACCGGAAAAGTCCTATGCAGGTATCTCTTCGAAAGTACACGATTAAACATTTAATCAAAGTTTGAGCTGCTCTTGACGTTGGTTGCGTCGATAATATTTTTTTGGAACGTGGAAATATCGATGGTCTTTGGGACCATTCTCGAAATCATTAAGTATCCATTAAGCATCATCGAAAAACCGATTAAATCTATGCTTTTACGGACTCGATGCGCCCTTCTGACATTGAAACATCGTTATGTAAATAGTCTTGTAACATCTTTACCCCGTTTGTTCTTCTTCACTTTGGATATTTCGCTCTCACCCACTTGCTCTGTCCTTTCTACCGGTTGATATACACATACGTGTGCATATACATATGTATACGGTAGCATTACCATATACTGTAAATGCAGCGAACTTTGCAGCAGCTTTTGACTTTGATTTATGGGCGGTTGAAAGGCGCGTGCATTTTGCACCGTTGCTAATCCGTTACACTACCCCCCCCCCCCTCTCTTTCTTTCTCTCTTTCTCTCTCTATTTTTCACTCGCTCCATTGACGTCATCATCCCGCTTTCCCTTCATCGTTAAACCCGCTTTAACCGCAGTAACTACTTGCCGCTGGCCAAGAGAGCCCGTCGGGTTTTCCCGATTCAACAAGTGCTCCCGCAATATCGTGTACACATATTTATGCATGAATTATAACGCCGGAGACACCCCCCGTGATGCCTCGTCTAACTCTTATATACTGGCATTACAGCCCATCCGTATGAAAACGAAAAATTCTGTTGGCGAAAGCTCGCGGTCTTGAGTTCTCTTTGACAAGGATGTGAAGAGATCGCTGCTTTTTTTTGCCCCCCCCGTATACTATCACTGCTATTCACGTTTATGGGATCATTTGCAAGTCGTTATTGGCTGAAAGAAAAAAAAAACAAAAGGAAAAGAAAAAGCAAGCATAGTGATCTGTCCCACGCGCTTCGCAGCAGTATCGTACACGTTTTCTTTAACCATGCTCGAAGACTTTACTGAGCTGCTCATCGTGAAAAAGCCCACGTGCGTAATCTCGCGTACACGCGAAAAGTTAGTCTTTCCAGACATTACCACTGAAGACATCTCCCGGTATTTCAGCGCAACTGAAACGCCACTTATTCATATATACATTTATACATACATATATATATAACAGAGATTCTCATTCCGTTGCTTTGATAAGTGACGCGACGAAGCGCGTGGAGCACACGCTATACCGGGAGTCCTTCGCACGAATGCGACATCGGTTCGCGGCGTTGAGAGGAGGAAATCGCGTCTGGGCACATACGCGCCACGGGGTGGGAGATAATTATCTGCTTACTTTCTCCGAGCCGAGGCTACATAGCCGCCCGCGAATGCATGTACACCAATCCGGCTTTGTATAAATGTGAATATACGTGTAGCGCGGGTGCGTGCGAATGATGAAAAAGAGGTATCGAAAATCGTGGATTCGTTATTTACTGGAATAAAAATGAAAACAAAGCCGCTGGAAAGCTGCAGAGATTGAGCAAAGTACAAAGCCTTCTTAATCCCATGATTATCCGATTCACCTAGGAATTTCATGGGTTATCACTGAGTGCGCAGGAATGTGCATTCCGGGTGGTTTAAGGTAATTGGTGGATAAGCGGGGAAAATGAAATTCGTAGCCAAACGTTTGGTAATCGTTTCCAATCCATTAAGGAATCGTTACTTATCGTCTGAGAACGTTTTCCGAAAGTTTGGGTATCAATGTCATACTTCCACTTGCCCTCAAGCTATCATCACTCGTCTTAAAAAGGTGTTCCTATACGTTTTTCGTTTCAAGCCAGGCCACCTGACCATGTGCGTCTTTCCGCAATCAATTGGCACTGCGTTTATCACAGACATAACCAACAAATCCAAATTTACGAGCGCAACATTTTTTGTCAATTGATCAAAAATATTTTTACACCAGCACTCTCGTTTCGTGAATTGCCTCTTTTATCTGCATATCCCTTATTTTCGTATGAAAATCGTCGCATACAATTTCCTGTATCGGTAGTTGGAGAGTGAGCCCGCATATGGTGTGCCGGCTGATTGGACACCATGACTAACGCACCCCTGTCATTTTCTCTCTTTCTCTCTCGCTGTCCTCTGTTTCACTTCTGTTTCTTTTTTTTTTTTTCACTCCCCTACGGAACTACCATCCATTGCGAAGATGACTTCTTCCAGGCGCTCGGGAATGAGGGGATTCTGACGTCATGACACGCGGGCACGTTCTCGTCAGCGAGCCGACCCTCTGAGTCATCGAGCTCTCTCCCTCTATCTCTCATTCTCTTCGGCGAGCGTTTGTTCGCCAGGCTAACGCTGCTGCCTTCTCCACAAACTCGAGCTTAGCATTATACAATGGGGCTAGAAACGTTCTCCGATGATTGAGTTAGCCAACTCGAAACTTTTTCTTCCCTGTCATTCAACGAGCCATCGAAACAAACTTCCCGTTGCGTCTATATTCTATTTTTATCATTGAAAGCACTGACTCGAACATTGATCGCAGCTTGCATCCAACTTCATTGAAGTAAGGTCGCGTAATGTTTGACAAACAAATTTCGAATTGATGATCGGTACAACTGCTCAGTTTACGATGTAACCGATCAGCCGACAGCCCTTCGCTACGAGTATTCATCAGTATCAAACTGTCCGCATAAATTATTTCCATACGCTATGAAATTGTATGAATTGTGAAAATCAATCAAGATTCATGTAATCGTACGATACATTTATCAGAAGACTTCCAACGTTTTTGCATTTAGCCGAGGTAAAATGTTTCAACGGACTCTGGTCAGATGGATGACGAAAAATCTGAATTACACGACAAAAAAAAAAAAGAAATTAATTCAAGTTACAAAATACGAAAGAAAAAGATTCTATAGGTTTTATTGTTGAAATAGTCAATCACATGTCTCGTCTATCGCAATAACTACCTTAAGTATTTCCAATCTTCCGCCTCTCCTCTTATTATATCGATGTCCAAAAACAAAAACACATCCGCAAATTACGCATCACCCGATCCAGCTATACACGCGCATAAATGGTATATTTACAATCCCACGAGTGCGCGATGTGATTCTCCCTGAATAAATTCGCAAAACCCCGGCGCAATGCAAAAAAATTAATCCTCCTTCTTTTCGATCGTATGATTGCAGAGTTGTGCAATGATGGGTCTGCAGGCGACGGCAGGAAAACGTAAGCTCGAGGGTGGTGTGGGCTGCATGGAGTTCGACATGGAGATGGGCGAGAGTCCGTCGAAGCTTGGCAGGGTCGAGGGTAGCTGGTGGGCGATGGAGGACACTTATGCAACGCCGTTGAATCAAACGACGAGCTCGTATTACGATATGGAAGTCAGTGGACCTTGTCTGCAGGCAAATCCTTGCCAAACGTCGCCGTTGTCAGTTCCAACGGCGTCACAATTGAATCACGCAACGTCCCAGCAGCAGCAGCAGCAGCAGCAACACCACCACCACCATCATCAGCAGCAGCAACAACAGCAACAACAACAACAACAACAACAACAGCAGCAGCAGCAGCAGCAGCACTACTATCATCATCATCATCAGCGTGGTAGCGCCAATGGCGTTGTCAACGGTGGTATCGTCGTTGGTGGTGGTGTACCTAACAGCAATGTTTACGGTCATCAGTTGTCGAGACCCCAGCCACAGTGGGGCGGTGCGCCCCATCATTACGAGCCACCGACGATAAGACGGGAGGAGAATGGCAAGAGTTATCTCGAGCTTGGCTCGAGTTATCGCTCGAACGAGAGATGCTGCGAGGGCTCGAGATCGAGCTGGTGCAGACGCGGCAGAGCCTGCTATCGTCAGAGGCGACTTGCCGTATTGAATATTTCCATGTGCAAACTCGCGAGGTATCGTCAATTCCCGGATCCGAGTCTTCATCGCTCGGTCCTCATATGCAACACCCTGAGGCATCTTGAGAGAGAAATGGAAAGAGATCGCAGTCCACCGCCAATGGAGCCCGTTGTACAACCACCAATGGCGCAATTGCAGCCAACCGAGCAGGGCAGATTAACGCCATTCCCAATTGCACCGAGCACAGCGAGCGAGACCGATGCCGATTCCGGGATCGGCGATAGCGACGACAACAGTCGCTCGATAAATTGGGGCAGCGTACTATCGCTGTCGAGTCAATCGCCCCTCGATCCGCTTAACAACAATGAGCTGCTCGACGTTGACATCGGACCGGAGCTCGATCTTGATTTTATGCCAGGATGGAAATTAACGCCATTGTCAGCCGACGATATACTCAGAAGTACAAACGCCGCCGTTGCCGCGGCAGCCGCCCAGGAGAACAATCATCATCACAATCATCATCATCATCTTCTGCATCATCATCATCATCATCATCATCTTCATCATCATCATCAATTGGGGAATGGCTCGACGATAATGACGAGCCCGATCGCCAATGGCTGCAACGTCAGTAGCAGCACCGGCGTGACAAACGGTCCGGCCAGTAATCACGCCGAGTCCCTGATGTGCGTCGGCTCATAGCCGCCAATTCTCACGTCGCTGAGCCATCTCATCGACTTTTATCCGCTAACGTCCTCGGGCAAATAGTGCCCGTCGAAATTCTTCGTTTTCCTTTTTTTTTTGGATTTCGATTTTCCTTCTCGGAGCTTCGGGACTGAGAGAGCCGGGAGGAGGATGAGGCCAGATGGAGGGGCAAAAAAAAAAAAAAGGTTCGCTGGACGACCAAACGTTCCCGCACCTCTGTGTCGATATGTGATGGGGAAAAGCGTGCGGGGGGAGACAGGAGATAAGGAAAATTGATTCTTTTCGTTGTCTCGCTGTCTCCTGGCCGTGCAGAGATTGAGGATCGATGAGAATGAAGAAAACAGGGAGATACTTTCCCGGCGTCTGGGACGCTCTACGACGTTCTCATGTTTTCCGTTCAATTTTTTCTCGTTTGCTCCCATCGAACTCGCGAGTATCGAGGCGCGAGAGTTCGAATTTTCCATCGACCAAGTCGTCTTCGAGGGCCGATTCGTGGGCCTCTTTCGCGAGATTTCCATGAATCCCGTGACTCGTTCAGGCCGCTGCGTCCGTCCGCAATTAGCATACGGTGTCCGATATGATGTCTGCTCAGAAATTTTCGTTGTCCATCCACGGATGCAATATTCAATTGGTTGTCGTCCTGCCTCTCACGCGAAACCCAGTTTTTTTTTTTTTTTTTAATTGTACCCGTCTGCGCGTCGTCCCCTGCGCTTCTAACTATACATGAATTATCAGCAATCATTGAAAATCGTTCTGTAGTAGACAGCCTTCCTCCATTTTGTCTCCTTTACTCCAGAAGACTTTGACGACGGGAACGATAAAAATTTTCGATGAATTTGCATTCGTACTCGTACCATATCCATATTTCAATGCCCACATTGATCGTGTTGACATCGATGGGTTTGGGCATGAGTTCCCAGAGTGTGGTCCGCTCTTCTGAAACTCATGCACAGCCCCATCGATCGGTTTGGGCATGAGTTCCCAGAGAGTGGTCCATTCTTCTGAAACTCATGCACAGTCCCATCGATGGTTTTGGGCATGAGTTCCCAGAGAGTGGTCCGCTCTTCTGAAATCCATGCACAGCCCCATCGATGGGTTTGGGCATGAGTTCCCAGAGTGTGGTCCGCTCTTCTGAAACTCATGCACAGCCCCATCGATCGGTTTGGGCATGAGTTCCCAGAGAGTGGTCCATTCTTCTGAAACTCATGCACAGTCCCATCGATGGTTTTGGGCATGAGTTCCCAGAGAGTGGTCCGCTCTTCTGAAATCCATGCACAGCCCCATCGATGGGTTTGGGCATGAGTTCCCAGAGTGTGGTCCGCTCTTCTGAAACTCATGCACAGCCCCATCGATCGGTTTGGGCATGAGTTCCCAGAGAGTGGTCCATTCTTCTGAAACTCATGCACAGTCCCATCGATGGTTTTGGGCATGAGTTCCCAGAGAGTGGTCCGCTCTTCTGAAATCCATGCACAGCCCCATCGATGGGTTTGGGCATGAGTTCCCAGAGAGTGGTCCACTCTTCTGAAACTCATGCACAGTCCCATCGATGGTTTTGGGCATGAGTTCCCAGAGAGTGGTCCATTCTTCTGAAACTCATGCACAGTCCCATCGATGGTTTTGGGCATGAGTTCCCAGAGAGTGGTCCGCTCTTCTGAAATCCATGCACAGCCCCATCGATGGGTTTGGGCATGAGTTCCCAGAGAGTGGTCCATTCTTCTGAAACTCATGCACAGTCCCATCGATGGTTTTGGGCATGAGTTCCCAGAGAGTGGTCCGCTCTTCTGAAATCCATGCACAGCCCCATCGATGGGTTTGGGCATGAGTTCCCAGAGTGTGGTCCGCTCTTCTGAAACTCATGCACAGCCCCATCGATCGGTTTGGGCATGAGTTCCCAGAGAGTGGTCCATTCTTCTGAAACTCATGCACAGTCCCATCGATGGTTTTGGGCATGAGTTCCCAGAGAGTGGTCCGCTCTTCTGAAATCCATGCACAGCCCCATCGATGGGTTTGGGCATGAGTTCCCAGAGAGTGGTCCACTCTTCTGAAACTCATGCACAGTCCCATCGATGGTTTTGGGCATGAGTTCCCAGAGAGTGGTCCATTCTTCTGAAACTCATGCACAGTCCCATCGATGGTTTTGGGCATGAGTTCCCAGAGAGTGGTCCGCTCTTCTGAAATCCATGCACAGCCCCATCGATGGGTTTGGGCATGAGTTCCCAGAGAGTGGTCCATTCTTCTGAAACTCATGCACAGTCCCATCGATGGTTTTGGGCATGAGTTCCCAGAGAGTGGTCCACTCTTCTGAAACTCATGCACAGTCCCATCGATGGTTTTGGGCATGAGTTCCCGGAGAGTGGTCCATTCTTCTGAAACTCATGCACAGTCCCATCGATGGTTTCGGGCATGAGTTCCCAGAGAGTGGTCCGCTCTTCTGAAACTCATGCACAGCCCCATCGATGGTTTTGGGCATGAGTTCCCAAAGAATGGTCCACTCTTCTGAAACTCATGCACAGCCCCATCGATCGGTTTGGGCATGAGTTCCCAGAGAGTGGTCCACTCTTCTGGAGCTCATGCACAGCCCCCATCGATGCAAACCTCGTCAATGACGTAAATCAATGTGTAAGTGCATATACAGCTAAAACAAAATAAGTACGTAAACTTTTTAACGAAATTATATTTAGCAACGGGGTTGTAACGTGATTTTTGGAAAAATTATTTTTAAATAATACGTCACAAAACTAAGCTAACGCGATAGTTGCAAAAAATCTTAGAATCATTTCATTTTGATTGAAAAAAAGTTTAAAACTGTAAGACGTTTGAAACGCCTGAGTGGTCTTGGATAGCTGGCGACAGCACTGGCCAATCGGATGAGGCGTCGGGCAGTGGTTCGCATTCGGAAAGCGCGAAACAAAATTTCGTTGTTTTTAAGTCGAGAAAAAAAAAACATTTACACACAACAATTATCATTTCTGTCTTAACGGAAAATTCCAATAGGTTTCAAAGAATGATTTCATGCAATGAAAAAAAAAATCATTTTTGTATTTACGTTACCAACCCCATTGTTGATAAAACTAGTAAATTTTTTTTTATTATTATGATCGTTTATTTATCGAATTGAGTAACGAGTGGCAAGAATATCCTTCTAAATCTCACTTTTGATACATCAATGCCAAAATTAAAACCCAAAATCAGTTACTGGCTTGGTTCATATTTCTCGGATCAACCTCTTCAATCTTACTTTGTCCGCACAATTTTTGAGATTTTTACAAACAAAGCACGATTCGTAAGTCTACAAAAATTTTTTTTTTTTCCAAATTTAAATCTTCCAACGGTTATGACCCGGCATCGAACCAATGAATATTCCTTCCGCAGATTGTGAGCCAAATTTTTTGAGCAGACCTGGACTTCGTAAACATTTCGGGACGCGCAGTCTGAGCCAGCCACGGCTGGTCTCGAGTAATTATCCGTTGCGGCGTTGCCTCAACGATATTTTCATCCTGCTCTCCCGGTACAGAGAGGCAGAGAGAAAGAAAAAAGATAGAGAAAAAGAGAGGAAAGAATGATGGGATTTCGATGTTTCGGAGGCTTCAACGTTTTCATGGGGTACCCCGGGCCGATGATGCGGTTAGAGCCTCAATGACCAAGGATGACAGCCCCAAGGGGGATCTACTTAGCGAAATTCTTTTATTTTTACCTTTTTTTAAAAAAAAAAAAAAAAATTTTTTATTTAAAGAAATAAATAGCGTTTTATTATTGTTTTCTCGACAATCCACCGAGGGCGAACCTTTTTCCAAGTGTGAAGCTACTCGCCCAACGATACCATCGTCTGCCTAGCTCGCCCGAAAACGTTGAGGACTCCCGAACGCGTTGGTCATTAATATTATTGTCATCGTCCCTAAAATGACATCCCCCCCCCCCCCCTTCCCCTTCGGACAGCGAGATGCAACCGTGGCCGTAGATTCGCGATGGAGGTGGGGAGGGGGAAAAACAAACAAACAAACAAACAAACAAACAAATAGAACAATTGTAAACGAACAAACGCGACTAATACTCGAGCGGCAATCAACGGCGGGTAATATTACCACCGTGTGGCCTATACGCTCACGATTATGATTATAACATGAAAACGGGGATGCATGAAAGAAAAAGCAAAGAAAGAAAAGAAAAAAAGAAAAAAAAAAAGTTCGTCGCGTATACCTATCGTACGGGTGCTAGGACGCCTAAAAACCTGGTGCTTCATCTTTTCTTTTTTTTTCGTTATCCTTTCTTTCCTTTCGACTATCTTTTTTTTTTTTTTTTACATAAATTTTTATGGGGTTTCTCGATTTTATTTCTTTCAGAAATTCGTCCAAATTGAGTGTCGCTGACAACGTTGCATTATTATTATTATTATTATTCTAAATGAGAGTCATAATAATAATGCGCTATCGCAATAAGATAGTAACGAAAAATTATTCTAAATAATAATAATTATATTATTATTATTATTATTATTAGGTCTAAACAAAAGGCCTGCTGGAATTCGTTGAGTCATACTCGATGTATTTTTTTTTTAATTTGAAATTCAGTCTCGCTTTTTTTTTTTTTGAATTCTCGTATTCTTTTTTTCGCAATACATTTAATTTTTTTTTTTATTTTTTTTATTTACCGTTTATCGTTAAAATATTTTTAAAAATATGGAAAATCTGTTTCTCTTTTCGTCGAGGAAAATTCGAAATTTTCATTGCCACGCGCTATGAACAGAAGCGCGAAGGCATTGGCTGCGAAATTTTTTTTTTCTTTTTTGTCATCATCGCGAATTATTTCGAAGCCCCATGAAATTATTAAAATTAGACTTTTTCACATGCATTCGTATGGAGAGCATGCAATACTACTCGTTTTTTTTTTTTTTTTTTTTCCTTCATTCTTCCATATCTGTTATATTTTCTTCTTTCGTATTCTTCTTGATTGACGCCGTCGAGTATTTGTGTATGCGTGTGTGTGTGTGTACGCCGAGTTAAACGATCCTGAAGGTGGAGAGAACCGAAAAAATAAACAATAACAACAACAACAACGAAAAACGATAAATCTCGTTTTAAGTTTTGCGGTTACTGTAAAAAAAAAAAATAAAAAAAAAACGAAAATGTCAAAGAGTACCTGGATCATTAGAAGTCGAATATTAATGGGATTTAGAAATTCGACGATTATTATCGGCGGGGGGGAAAGAGACGGAAATGAGAAATTTCGTGCCAACAGCTCGAGCTCCAATCGTTCACGCAAAGCTTCAATGATCTCTCATACATTAAATCTGGCGAAAAACGGATGTTGATGTAGAAAAAAAGAAAAAAAAAAAAAAAAAAAGAAAAGAAAACTGTGCGAACGAGCGATTTTCTTGCTGGTAGCAACGAGAAATTTTTCCATCTTCCTCGCGATAAATTTTAACGACCTTCGGGGGGATGAATGAGGCGGAAATTAATTTCGTGCAAGTATACAGAAAAAAAGAAAAAAAATTATAAACACACACACGCAAACACAAAAATAGCCAACACGAATAAATTTTACATCCAAGAGAGAGAGAGAGAGAGAGAGAGAGAGAGAGAGAGGAAGAGAGAGAGAGAGAACAGCAGCTACTTAAAAATTATACAGGCGTGAAAAGAAAACTTACGAAAAAAAAAAAACGATAATTGATAGATCCGACTGATTTACTTAAAAAAAAAAAAAGTTTTTTAAAAAGCGAAACACTTTGAAAAACAAGGACCAACTTTTGGGTGTCTTTGCGCAAAAATTAACGACGATATTCGATCGGTCCTCGGACCTTTTACAAATTTTTCATCACGAAAACGATGCGAGAGGAGAAAAAAAAAGTAAAATCGTTCGTTTAAACGAGAATGCAGCCAAGTTTTGCGCGAATGTCGTTTTTGTCACATCAGCTGGAGGAATAAAATAACCGGATGTATCCGGGCGAGCGAGAGAGTCGTGATTTTTATTTTACTACACACACACACACACATACACACACGAGACCCCTAGCGTCGATTAATTGGACAAACATATTTAGATATTATTATTATTATGATAATAAATATTTCAAGAAATCGTGAAGGAAAAAGAAAAACGAACAAAACGAGCAACAAATTTCGTCCATTGTGTTACAAAAAAGGAAAAAAAAAAAAAAAACTACAACAATCTCTCTGCTCTCTCCGATTCATCCGATTCTCTATCGACAATGCTCCCCCATGTCTGAGGCAAAATACGAATGACAATTTGCCATAAGAATCATGAGAAAAAGAAAAAAAAAAAAATCAATCCGCCAGTATGCTTCTCGTGAAAGTTGGTTCTTTCTGCATTAAATTTTTATTTTTTTAATTTTCATTACGTTGACATATATATATATATAAAAAATTTCTCGATTGTGCCAATATTGTACATATATATATATATATATATATATATGTACAATATTGGCACAATCGAGAAATTTTTTTGTATAAAAACGTTGCAATGTAGATCGTGTAAGGAAAAGAAAAAAAAACGGAAAAAAAAAATATTTTAGAGGGGCAGCGATGAGCGTGAATGTGCGATGTGAGAAATTCGACGAAGATTGGATGAGAGAAAGGAAGAGAAGAGCTATGGGCGGTGCGGATTGTATAAATATGTTGTCGTGGGGGATAAGAGAAGAAGAAGAAAAAAAAAAAGGAAGAAGAAAAAATAGACGGATTATACATTCGGTGACTGCGGAAGGAAATTTTGTAAATAGTATAAATAGTAAACCAGATATAAAGAGAGAGAGAGAGAGAGAGAGAGAGAGAGAGGGGTATGTTTAAGCGATAAAGAAATAGGTATAGAGTGAAATATACATAAGATATTATTATATTATATTATATGTATGTGTATATGTGTATATATACATATATACACATATGCATGTAAGCAAGAATTATATATATATATATATATATAAGATTATTATATATATTTACCTTGGTAAGTGATACAAGGCGATTGCTCGTAGGGTCTCGCTCGATTTCCGATTGTATTTTTTTATTTTAATTTTTTATTTTATTTAAAAAAAAAAGTATTTTTTTTCTCAATCCCATTGTACGCTTAAAACGAAAAAGCTCTGCACTTGCGCGTGAATTCGGGTCTTAAAAAATTTTCTTCTACATTTTCATGGTCGAAATTGCAGTTTTTTAATTTATTTTTTTTTTTTCGAAATACTTGCAATTTTTTTTGCAAAATTTACAATTTTCCTCGAAATTTGGGAAAAAAAAAATGTATTTTCATCTCCCCTCCTCTCGTGCGATCGTGAGCCATTACTCGAGAAACGCGATTGCAATTTTGTTACATGGTTTTTTTTTGGTTTTTTTTTTTTTTTTTTAAGAGACATCTTCCACTTCTCAGTTGTCTCTTCAAGACACAGAGAAAATTCCTCAGCGGAATATTAATACTTGTTTCTTCTTTTCTTTTTTTTTTTTTTTTCTTTCCTTTTTCTTTGGCTTTTATTGCCGCGCGTTTTCCCGAACGAAAGTCTTCCACGCTGGTCGTGGATTCCCTTCCGGGATCGCGGATCGCACGAGGGGAAGGGGTTAAAGGGAAAACGATGCACAAATCCATATGGGACACTGCGGGCCAAGATTTTTTTTTTTTTACGAAAAAAAAAAGGAGTTTTTTTTTTTAATTTTTCAAAATAAAAACTGCTCTCGGAATATTGAAGCTTTTTCGAGGAACAACACTCTCGAGACTTGACCAACGAAAAGGGAAAGTTCGCGTATAAAAATTGTGCAAGCAAATGAGAATTAAAAAAAAAAAAAAAAAAAAAAAAAAAAAAAAAAAATGAAAATGTGTTGTTATTGTTATCCCGGAGATCTTGGGCGAGTCTTGAATAATTTTGTTGTCGAAAAAGAGTGTAATGAAAATTTTTTTTTTCAATTTTGGTGAATTTTGAAAAAAAAAAAAATTTGAAAAAACGTTTTTTTTTTCCTTTCTTTTTCGAGATATTTTACAATAATGAAAAAGCACGAATAGTCCAATCATGAATATATCCAAGATCGACTTGGAATGGAGAGATCCCGTAAATTTTTTTTTTTTTTTTACTTAAATTAAAATCTCACGTGCAAATTGCCGTAAAAAAAAATTTTTTTTTTCCACAAATCAGGCTGATGGAAAGATGTACGATTTAGTTCCTATTACAATATCTAGCCGCGAATTAGTTAGCCTTTTTTTTTTTCTATTTAACCGAAGTGCAGCGCGTCAGCCTAAAATCTCGAATTTTTCCCCCTCCGATGACAATTGCGGTCCCATTATTCGATTGAAAACAAAAAGAAACGAAAAAAAAAAAACCACCTCCATAAAGATTTTTTCAAGTTTCGTTTCATTCTTAATTTTTTTTTTTTGTCTTTCTCTCAACGGTCTCTCGCATATCGGTATCAGTCGAGCGTGTTCCCATAGCAACGCCGGGGAAAAAAAAAAAAAAAAAAATAAGAAAAAAAAAACCTAGGTCAGGAAAGACAACGCTGTACATTGTAAATATATGAAAGGAAAAAAATAAAAAGGAGAAAAATGAAAAAAAAAATAATAATAATAATAAAAACATAGCACAGAGAACGAAGTTGTTTACAGAAAGACAGAGGGTTAAAGTTGCATCGAAGAAAAAAAAAAAATCTACGCGCCGTCAAGTCGAAACGATCGCAACGATGAGCGAACGCGCTTTGATGACGTTGCAAAAAAAATTTTCCAACGAGTTTATATTTGTGTGACAAAAGTAAAAAAAAAAAAAAAGAAAAAAAACGTAAAAAAAAAACAATGAGACATGGTAAATTGTTTAAAACGAAATAAATGTATGGAGCTTTTTGGGAGAAACGATCTAAAGGACAAAAATTTTTTTAAATAAATAAAAATAAAAGAACGATATCAAAGCAAATGCGATTCACGTTCATCGTTCGATCGCTTTTCGAATCGCGGCGTAATCTTTTAATAGGTAAATGAAAAAAAAAAAAAAAATGAAAAAAAATACAAGAAACAAAGAAAAAAAACGTTGTAAGATGCACAGTGTATGTCTAAAGAGCGAATCGATCTCTCGATATTCTCCGTACTTCGTGTCACGACCGCGTCAAAAAAAAAAAAGAAAAAAAAAAAAACCTTTTTGACACGCGTCCCACATGATACATACCGAAAGAATTTTTTTTTTGTTTTTTTTTTAAATCTAAAAAGCAATGCAATAAAGCAACAAAATGAAATAACGAACAAACGTCTGATCGCAGTGACCAACGAAGCGTGTTTGTTTTTTTTTTTTTCTTGGCGCGCTTTCGTCGATTAATCGAGAAATTTGAAAATGAAAAACAATATAACTCTAGTCGTAAGCGGTCCCGAAGTTACGGCGCGCTAACGAGTGGTCGAAAGCGTTGTTTTAGCGGTGGATTTGTGTACCACGTTATGTCGTTTTACCAAAATAATAACCACGGAAGAACGTAAACACTGGGGAGTTAAACCACGACACGATATGGAAAAGAACAACTATAAAAAAAAAAAAAGAGAGAAAAAAAACAATAAAGAGTATTATTCTATATATAACGATGCTTTACCGTTGTCATTCAATGCCTTTTTCACCATCGTCTCCCGCATCCAATGCTCCTGTGATCCAAAAACTCGTATTTATTAAGCCTCGTGGAAAAAAATCAAAAGTATATGTATGCGAAAATACATATTTTTTTGTGGCACGAGAAACGTTTTGAGACAGTCCGTGTGGCGGATCAGTCATGTACTATTTTGATAATAAAATTTTTGGAATAACCTATAATATCTGACAAGACACGTAAAAGTAGTTGTCAGAATTTATAATAACTGTTGGGTTGTATTTTAGTGCTTGAATTAGATGTTTTTTTTTTAAGTAATTTCGATATTTCGTTGCCTAATTGACTAGTCCGTTGAATCATTTCACCTCGGCTAACCTCAAAACTTTTGAAAGTCTTCTAATAAATATATTTTATGATTACATAATTCTTAA
This sequence comes from Rhorus exstirpatorius, assembly GCA_963564615.1. Taxonomy (NCBI): domain Eukaryota; kingdom Metazoa; phylum Arthropoda; class Insecta; order Hymenoptera; family Ichneumonidae; genus Rhorus; species Rhorus exstirpatorius. The sequence goes on from OY751315.1 coordinate 18,506,584, forward strand.
TTGATTTCGATGATTAATATACTTCCATCATATTTACGGAAATCATGAGAGCGGACAGTTTGATATTGATAAATTATAATTAAAATTTGCATGAATTACCGCAATACTTCATGGCAGAGAGCTGTCAGCTGATCGGTTACATCGTTGCCTGAGACTTATACCATATGTTTACACGCACTGTTTTACGTGTCATTAGCTACTAATTTTCGTAACTTATGATATTTGAAGAAACGTAAACGGATGGCAATCACGTTTTAGCTGACGGATATCTTTGAGTTAAAAAAATTAAGTTTCCAGATTTAAGTTAAATCTCGTAGATAATAGAGCACGTAAATCATAACGGAATTCTATCGATTGCTCGAAAATCGAAGCGAATAATCGAATTCGGAGGTTATGTCAACGCTTTCGCTCTATTTTTCCGAAATTCGGACGAAGTATTCGTGCAATTGTCCTATTTTGATTCGCAACTATAGAGCAGCTACTGCAGCTATGAGTTTATCTCGATTCATTTCCACACACTTTTCATAATTTTTACAGTCTTTTTTGCCACTCTTACTTTAGGACGCCATACTTAAAAGTTTTTAAAAGTTCTATCGGCGGATAGCGATTTACTGTTTAGTTTTCGATAAAAATCGATGTACGGGTCGATTGTGATCGAAACATGACTCAGTTACATTTTTTATGAAGTCAGGTGGAAAAAAAAGTTATTAGAGTTTTTATTTTTATACATTTAACATGCTGTCATACGGAAATCCATGCTTTCGAGAGATTCAATTACAAAGTTAACAGAAACTACCGCTTATATATAGATGAATCTTTATGAGATATAAGTAGAATGTTTGAAGAACATTTTGCATGTTTTAAAATATTTATTGATGGCATATAAGTGCATAAATAGAGTAATGCCAAACTTAATTGACCGCTGACCAATATTTAGGAGATGTGGCAAAAATTTAAAATATGACGCGCTCGATCGATCATCCATGCCCGAGGATTTCTCAAAGTTCTCAGTGCAATTATACATTGGATATCTGGGAGAAAATAATTAATTATTGAATCTAATGAATAATATTACTTGAAAAAAGCTTGAATAACGCATAAAAACGACGCTGAGAGAAACGTACGCCGCAGACCGTTGTGCAACGTTGCCAGATCAATGTACCGAGTTAGTCAAACTCAACAGTACTCGAGCTTGACTCTAAATTCCTCTTTTCATATAAAAATCCTTGTTCGCACCAACGTTGTATAAGATGTTATTATACTCGTACGAGAGACTTGTGTGATTTTCAGTATCTTCCATTACAAAATAATTGATGATAACGTAATTTTTTGTAAATTTTGTACATCTAGCAATTTATTCTTTTGTCTGAATTGTATGCAGGCGGTACCATATGGTAGATACTATAGGAATGATACTAAGATGGCGTCACAGCTGAGTTGCTTTAGTATATATAAAGTGTTCCGGCCGAAAACTTAGTTACATATTCTTAGCAACTTTTACTTAGGTTACTCAGAACTTATTAGTTCGGCGGAACACACCCATTGTCTGAGATCTTTGGCTGCCGATGTCGTGCTGTCGAAATTCGATTCGATTGTCCGTATACTTCAGATCGCAGATGACACGATGAGAGGCATATAACGTACAAATAAAAAAGCCCGCGAGATTCAAACACGATTTCATTCAACTTGAATGAAAGAGAGCGAAGAGTTGGATGGATGCAGTGATATTCGTGTTGGAGTGAGCAGGAGCGAGCGGGTCGATGCCATTTATATAAAAAATAAATGTCAAATATGCATAAAAATTACGCGATTTTGCATCAAATTGAGGAGTTTTCCATCGACTGTCTTACATGTTCAAATTCGACTATGTTTTATAGTTCATCACAATATATTTTTCATTTTTCTCTTGCGCATGCGATACAGTAGTGAGGGCTGTAAATCCAATATTGAGATATGTCTAAAATGAATCTGAGAGCGCATGAATTAATATTATTATAAGATAACGGATATGACGAATTTTTATCAAAGTTTTTCTTGACCAACACAAATAATTTCATGAAATATCATTTTATCATCGATAAAGCTCTATAAGCTTTTTTTTTTTAACCATAAGAGCCACTCACCGATTCTGACTTGTGCCAAAGTTTTGGCTGCTCGACACTTTGAAATTGAAAACGTAAAAAAAAAAGCCTAATTGTTGCATGTATGTAAATATATTTAGAAAAAGGTAGCAAGATTGTTGAACAACCATCGAGCAACAAAGTATACAATCGAAATTCGTACGACACAGGTAAAGACGTTTTTCATTAGTATGATTCTGTTGTATTTTCTTAAGCCAGCTTTCAGTGTGTTCATGGGATCATTGAGAATGTAAACTCTGATACCTGCCCAATAGGCGTAACAGTAAACGTCCCAGTTGAGTTTACGTAGATCACAATTGAATAATTCGGAATCCCGACGATTCATACGATCCCACACGGTCTTCATTCTGTGAACGTGTATTCGCCAATTACCGTTGGCAAAGTAGTACAGCCAGTGCGAATTTTTCGTCAGTAGAATCCAGTAGGACAAGACCCTGAAATATTCACGGAGAAACGGTATTGAGGTTTTTTTTTTTAATCTTCCGTGCCACCAGATGTCAGGGCAGAACAATCGTATTTGCATTCGAACGTGGACGCTTAAGCTAAAATATAGATGGCAGTACATTGGGATAGGATTCTGAGCTCAGTGGATACTCGGGATCAGAGCTTAACCCAGCGGTCGATAAGCAAAATTGAAGTCAGTCCCATATTTATGTGTATCCATGTCGGTAACAAATGCCCTTCTCTATTTTCACCGAGACTGTTGATATTTCGGACAAAAGTAAATTAGGTTTTCATGCAGGCTGAAAAGAAGTATGAAAACTTAATTTGCTTTGGATCGAAAAATCAGCCATCTCGGAAAAAAATAGGGAAACGCGGCTTTGTTACCAGTGGAGCTCTCTCATCGTTTTCACTCAAAGCGAGAAATATGCGCACTATATTTCGTTTACTCACTTTGGTTTTTCGCGTTTGCACAGTAACACGAAATCGGCAAAAAGGGCAGTCAACAGATGAACCGTCAGATGAATTAGCCAGTAGTGCCACATAAAATTGGTGTACAAACTGTAATAGGGGCCCATCGTATGAATCGATGGTAGCTCGCCACCTCTGTCGTAAGATTTGATTTGAAATTCCTTCAGGGTTATTGGATTCACTGTGCTACTTCCGTAGTTATAGACGATCCCTTCATTTTCGAACTTCCTAGTTTATCGATTGAAACATGGATTACGTTTTTTTTTTCGTACAATTTTTATAAAAAATTTCTTCTTTCTTCCGCAACAAGCACGCAAGGTAAACGTCCCAATAGCCGGACGTGTATACCAGTAGCCAAACACCTCATGGATCATGGAGTGTCCGTCCGACTATTGGGACGTTTACCTTATATGCATATTGAGATAAGAGTAGTTTTCAAGCTAGCATTGCGTTTTTCTCGCAATTTTGTTTCGAGCCCGATAAGGCTGCTGTTTTTACAATAATGAGTATTCAAGTCTAGTATGGATCCAAGACAGTACAATAGTCAGAATGACATCTGTAAGATGTCTCATAGTCGTCAGTTCCATCAGCGATGACTATAAGACGTCATACAGACTTTTTTGCTGTCCGGGGAGCCTCTAGTCTGCTGAAAATTTTGATTGGCCATCTGTAGTAGCAATATATTCATTGGTTTCATGCGTATCAGCCGTTACCGGTGGAATATTTAAATTTTAAATGTTCCACTGGCCGACCAATGTTATTTAGGTTTAGAATCAGGCCGGAACTTGGGATTCAGCCTCAGTGCGAGAGGGACATCGACTCGGATGTCTCTCTCGCAAGTTAGGCTAAACCTCAAACCAAACCTCATCGATGGTAACACGGGACAATGAGGATTGCAACATATATGGCTAATGGTTCGAGTCCGAATGTTCGTTGAGACTTTACTTTATATCATTCTTGTAATAAAGCTTATAGTAAAGGAGACACAGAAATTGTTTCCTTTTTTCTGAGCTTCATGATTCCTGTATTTTTAAACGCAATATTAGGGTTTTTATGATTTTTACTTACTTATTGACAACAGAGTCCCAGGTTGTGGCGATTATTGCATTGGCGCACATGTCCGCTGGTACGTAATCGACCGGATAAAAGCCTTTATAAATTGCATGAACGAAACCAATTCCGTTACCTACAACTGCACCAACCGGCCCATTGATGTTTCCGCACCAGCCTCGAATAGGCTCAAGATACGTCGAAATTACTGTTTAGCGAATATAAAAGAATTTTCTTAAGATTTTTTTTTTTTATAATTCTCAACTTTCTTCTCTTTTGCCTCGCCATTCTATATCCCTCAAAAATAAAGAAAAAGCAAATAGGATTTTTTTTATTTTTGATAATACTGACCCATGCTTGGCCTGAAGATCGAACATGGGAAAGGCACTTTTTTCGCGCATTCTTCGACAAGACTCTCGGCAGTAGATTTGGTAAAGAGATAGGCGTTTGGCCACTGACCAAGCACGTCTCTCAACGCTTCATCGTTCATACCGCCGGGAATCGAATCTTCAGCCGCAATAATGTCCGTCATCATTTTCATGTCGCCAGGTGGCGGATAAAATTTTTCCTCAATGTGCTGCTTGTAACAGTGCGAAAAAGCCGTGGAGATGTAAACAAAGGCAACGAGCTGCTTACACTCCATCGCCAAATCCAGCACGTATCTCGTGCCCATCACGTTGATCCTTATAGCGGTGCTAATTATAACATCGAATTTCACATTCGAGGCATTGTGATAAATCAATGTCGTTTCCTCGACGAGCATGGCTCGATCCTTCTCGGATAATCCGAGATTCTCATTCAACAAATTACCCTCCACTATTGATATTTTCGATTGAAAATTCGGTTTTTCCTCTCTCAATCTGTCGAATATCTGGGAATATCAATGAAGACATTTCGATATCTTGCGGATTGTCGTTGAGAGTCATTATCAAAGTGTTCGAAGAATATTTCATAAAATCGATATCTTTGAAAAGTTAGAGAGTATATTTTGGAATACTTGGAATTAAAAATCAATTCCCCGGAAAAAATTAGTTCAGGTTTTTTGTTTTTGGATCTTCGTTGATCTAAATTTTAGATCTCCTTTAGATCCACACAGATTTTAAGTAAATCTATTGAGATTCGAGTAGGTAAACGGAGATTCAATGAGCAAGCGTGTTCGAAAATAACATTAGGTCGACTCGAATGTACGTAAAACTACTTTTACATATACCGAGATCTACGTTGGATCTACGATTTCCCAAAATTTATATTTACCTACGTAGATTTAATCATGGCTCGAATTTTAAAAAAATATCTATGTAGATCCAAGCGATTGTTTCCAGGCTCAGAGATAAATCAATTCATTCATTTCCCGAGGGGGTATTTCGAATTTTGTAAAAACAAAAAAAAACAAAAAACAATTCATTTCTAACATTGAGAAATTAATTTAATAATTTTCTTTCCTCATAAAGAAAGCTTTGCGATAATGACAAAAATATATTCCGAGCATATCGTGACCGAGCACTCCGAAAAATTGATGAATTATTACGTTTAAAAAAAAACTGACTGCTCTTTCATGCAGGCAGAGCTATTACGTCCTCTTCTTTAATATAAATTTTATCAAAATCGAAACACGAATTTGAATTATAAGGGGATGTTTTTTTGAGAATTTTTTTTCAAGACTATAATAGAGCTCGTAATTGTTAATTGTTCAGCTGTCAGAGCAACTTTTTTTACCCAAACGGACCATTACTGAAGACGTTTCCCTGCTGAGATTGAAGAAAATCGATCGAGATGTTCGATTTTGCATGACTTTAAACATTTTTTTTTTTTTTTTTTGAAAAATCGGTACAGGCCTTTTTCAAGGCACCTTTTGACTTATCGGGTAAAAAATTTTTCCCGATTAATAAAAAGCAAAAACATTATTTAAATTTTCATAAAAACATATGGCATTATGAATATTTCGAAAATTGTGGATAATCGTTTGAATTTCGTAAAATCGAAGATTTTCCAATTTTCCAACCAAACAGCAGTGCAATTTTTTTTTTCTTTTTAAAAAAATTCTAAAACTGAAAATTCTCATTGCCAAAATTGATCATGTATAGCAAGATAACTGGGCAGATGTGCGCGAAACGATGAAAATAAAAATCATCACGGATTAAATATTCAATTTATTACGAACCACATTGTCGAAGTATTGTTGCATTCTCTCGTAGCTGGAAAGTTTCTTCGGTCTGACCAATACGTAGAGCCTCTTGATATCGTTGCAGCTCCTCAATAATTTTTCCACAAATATTTTGCCCATGAATCCCGTGCAACCCGTGAGAAAAATCGTTTGACCATCGAAGAATCTTTGAATCTCACTGGATTCGTTGATTTCATGATCCCCTGCCTCGATTTTATCGTACAATTTCACGTAAATCTCTTCCATCTTCGTCGTTTTTTTTTTTTTTTTTTTTTCAATTCGCTCTCTTGTTCCTCTACTTCAACGTATCGTAATATTGGCTCGAAAAAAATTAATACTCAAATTTTCGCAAACGTATAAGACATGCCTCCGGATAACTTTGGCTCTTTTGTACAATTATGTTAGTAATAATAATAATAATAATAATGACAAAATTGTCTAAAAATCAGAGCACCGTAACGTTGCACGAAAAGACGAATCACGAATGACGTGTTGGAGCCTTTTTTTCGACGCCCTAATCACCGAAACGTATACTGGTCCCTCTCCACCCGTTCCATTGTTCGCATTCTTATTTGCATACGTCTTTGATCCGAGTAGGATTCAAAATAAATATCCATGAATTTTCGTGAATATCGATAAGACGGTGTATGTAACGAATGTAAACGATTTTCTCCTTTTTTTTTATCAGTCTGTCGGAGTTAAATATTATCTGAAGTTAATAAGCATTGCATTAAGTTCTTTAAGCAAGTAAATTATTGTATCTTAAGGTGTGTAAAAATTTTAAGAAATTTACGCGCTCTGCGGGCCGAGTGACGTCACAACGGCCCCTTGGTACTAGGGTAAGGTTATGTCCATTTTTTTTTACCTAGAGTTATCTTCCGGATTTAGTTATCCACCGGATAACCCATGTTAAATGGATAGGATATCCGTCGGATAACTTTATCGGTCGGTGAAAAAATTCGCGAAAGTAAATCATTAGTGCACTAGTCTATGCAATATACATTAAAGCGTATGCTCTAACTTGAAGAAAAAAAATTAATCAAGGATACACGAGGGCGACATCTGCAAATTTGCCAAGAACAGATTCAGAGATGTTTCTAACGCAAATAAATTAATTTTCTGGTGTTGATACATACCGTTGTGATTTTGCAACGTGATACAAAATAATGCACTTTATTCGATTGTTCAGGTACATTAGTCATGTTTGAACCCCATTTAGAGACTACATATTTATGAATTGCGAAGATTTTTTGGGGTTAGGAATGGATTAGCTGCTTGAGTTTCCTATTTTTACCGCTAGAGGCGCTGCTAAACTGGGGTGTTGCGACGTCACTGCCACGTGATATACGTTTGAGATGCAACTCAATTTTCAAGCCGGTTATAATTAATGAAATAATGAATGAGTGACTGAAAAAAAACCTGTGCAAATGATATTTTTAAATAATTATCTTTTAAATCAATTTAAAAATTCAAAATAATGCAAGTTCTCTATTACGAAGTTTTTTCGGGGTTAGGAATGGATTACCTGCTTGAATTTCCTGATTTTACCGCTAGAGGCGCTGTTGCACTGAGGTGTTGTGACGTCACTACCACGTGATATACGTTTCAAATGCACCTCAATTTTCAAGCTGGTATAATTAATTAAATAATGATGTGTGGCTGAAAAAACCTATGCAAATGATGTTTTTTCAATAATTATCTTTAAATAATTTTAAAGTTGGAAATAATGCAAGCTCTCTATTGCATTCATTCGTCCGATATTAAGTTGACATTAGACTTTCTCGGTCGAAAATTTTAATAATTTTTATGCAACTGATAAAGTGATTAAAAAAAAACAGTTTTTGAGTCTATAATTTTTCTGACATATATATTAAGTCTTCAAATACAAGGAAAATGATTTTTATAGGGGTTTTTTGCAGCCTCATAGAAGTCATTTAGAAAATTTCGATCCACTGGCGTGCACGATTGCGGCTCACTGGAACGTATGAAAAAAAAAAATATATATATATCCTTAGACATAATATGACTATGGCCCCAGTATAGACGACGATTATTTTCTTTGAGCAAAAATTCACAAAATGTTGGATCTCCAAAGTTGGTGGTCTCAAAAATAACATTTTTTTTCCGTAAAAAAACGTTAAAAATTGAGGAAAAATTAACCAATCTTTTTCATTATATTCTATACTGGGGTCATAGTCATACTTCTTCCAAAGATATATATATATATATTTTTTTTCATACGTTCCAGTGAGCTGCAATCGTGCACACCAGCGGATCAAAATGTTCATAATGGCTTCCACGAGGCTTCAAAACATCCCGATAAAAAATCATTTTAAAAATTATGTAAAAATTGTTTCTTGTATTTGAAGACTCAAAATATATGTCAGAAAAATTACAGACTCAAAAAACGTTTATTTTTTATCAATTTATCACCATGAAAATTATTAAAGTTTTTGACCGAGAAAGTCTAATGTTATCTTAACAAGCACAGTGTCTAATCGTTGAAAGCAAAAGTGGATATTTAAAATTTGTCAATTATAAGGCATTGTAGATGTTAAAACACGAGATATGGGAAAAAAAAAATACTCGATGTATATCGGAATTTGGGTGATTTTTTTTTTGTAAAATACTTCCGGAAAATAGATTTGAAAAAATTAATTAAAAAAAAAACGAAAAACAAAAAAAAAACAGGAATCGAGGAGGTACAGGACACCTGCAGTTTCAGCTCGCAGTGACTCATCGGTCAATAATTTTTCTTCGTTATTTAAAAGTAAGAATTATCGTATTATCTATTGCCTGAAAAACAAAAGAACAAAAAAATCGAATTTCTCCAGCCCGATCGGGCCCAATCTTTATTTTTTTTTTCCACGTTTGACGATCGAATAGTATGAGCGTCGAACAATCGCACAGACAAATTGAAACGACAAGGAAGAAAGAAAGAAAAAAAAAACTTCCCTTCGATTCGAGATAAATCTACGAGAGGATTGGGGATTTACAAAATTCCTAAATACGAAACTAACATGTACACGAAGAGCAGTACGAGGATGAACTTGGCAATGTTGTTTATCGTTTGGAGCTTACGGAATTTCTTCTCGGCCTCTGGTACCGTCGTCATCGGATCGTTCAGTAAAAATACACGAAGACCGTGCCAGTACGTCGTACAATAATCCGCCCAGTCTAATTCTCTAACGTCGCAGAAGAACAATTTACGATCAATGGAATTCATGCGATCGATGGCTTTGTTCATTTCCGTAATGTGTATCTTCCAATTGCCATGGGCAAAGTGCAACACGTGGGAGTAATTCATCGTTGCCTTTTTATAAGCAGACAGAGCTCTGTGAAACAATGAATATTTTATTCCACACGTGACACTGATGGAACGTTTTTTTTTTTTCTTCTTTTTTTCTGTCAATCTGTTCGTATCCCCCCCCCCCCCCCCCTCCAAATGCCCGAATCGAAATTTCAAACCTCGTTTGAATCTCTTGGATCCTCAACTGATCTTTGTAGTTTTCGAAAATTTTAATAAAAAATTTATGGCTCAAGATTCTCAAAACGCTTCCAATCGTTATATCGAGGTTTAATTTACAAAATGATAAATTAGTATATTTCTCGGAGTATTTGGAAATGCAAGTGGGGAAAAAAAAAAGAAAATTAGTAGTTCAAATTCTGTAAACAATGACGATGATGATAATAAAATTAAAAAGCATGTCAGGAAAGATCTTGAAAATTCGATTTTGATAGCGAAAAAAAAGGGTATAAAAATTTCCAAAATTTTATTTTATTTTATTTTATTTTATTCTCGCGGACTCAGAGCTGTGGAATTGTCGAAGAGAAAAACCTACAGAGAATCAATTGAGGACCGAATCAGAAAATATAACGACTACGTCATATTTTCTACGATAAAGTCAAAATCTTAATAAATTTTAATTTAAAAAATCAGAAACACCGAAAATCCGAATGACCAAAATTCCGAATTCAATAAACTCGAATAACAAATATACGAGAGTAGAAGGTTTCATGAATGTTAAGTTCCGAATGATGCCAATAAAAAAAGCTTTAATTCATTTGAAATGTATTCGGTAGAGGGCTCTCTGTTACGCGATCCAATTATTTCGGGAAACATTATTTAAAAAATTTTGAGATGCAGAATTTAATAATGTAGACAGTCAAACAGAAAACAAATTTGTCAGATAGTTCGTCAGATTTGTCAGATAGTTCCCAGAAAACAAATTTGTCAGATAGTTCATATTCTCGAATTTCCAACTTTTATGAGAATCACAGTTCGAAATTATCATTTAGAAACTGCGGAAAACAGACATCCAGAATTCAGAAGGGTTCAGAATCAGAATCTCAAATTTTAGAAACACCAGTAATGCGAGAATCAATCTATAGATCATCTCATCGTTATTTTTTTTTTTGGGAATCGATAGAATAAAAAATGAAAAAAAATGTTTTAATCCTGTCCCTTTTGATTTTTCTAAAAAAAAGTGAAAAATCGATATAACAGACCCTTTAACATGTATTATCGTTTTAATATTTTACGAAAAATCTGCATCAGGGTCCAAAGTAATTGTCTAGAACGCATCACAGAGAAATTTTTATGTAGAAGGCTTGAAACAATTTTTTCTTTCACTTTTATTTGATCGGTTTCCACAAAAAAATTACCCTCAATTCAGTGTGAAATTCTTGAATTTCAAACAGGTGCATCGGGGTGCATGTTTTCAATTGCAATATTTTTATCTCATAATAGAAATAAATTGAATTTCCGATATCATGAAATTATATTTCTCGGTTTCTAATTATTATTCGAGTTATTGACGATTCTGATATACTGCGATTCTACATTCTGAGCCTTCTAATATGAGATCACTATTCAGAATTTTGATCGTTCTGATTTTTTTGTTTTTCGCATTTATGAATTCGAATAAACCGAAATTCCACATTACCATTCATCCGAAGGTTATCTTGTTTGAGTCTTTGAGCGATCGTATTTTTGTCGTTCTGCTAATGGCCTTCTGAAATTTTTACCAGCTATACGTTCTAGATTCCATAACTTGAAATTTCGATACTTTTATATTCTATTTGCATTATTTCTGGCTTGGTGAAATTTCACGACTTTGATCTTTCTTTGTTTCGAGTTTTCGATAGTTTTATGTTCGGAATTCTGGCTATCTTCTTATTTTCAGTTTTTCTGATTTTTTTTTATCCCCACCCCGTTTATGGAAAATCAACTCTTGATAGCCGCGCGAAAAAAAAAGTTAAGAATTCAATGAAAATGCATCGTCCTTGAGTTTCGAATAACCAATGGAGGACTATTCTACTACGAAAGTCTCGCGTGTGTTAGAGCCTTCAAAATCTCGAAATTTTCTTGAGGGTCCAAACGAGGTCGAAGATTTTAACTTGGCTAAACAATATATGATAAGAAATGGTGCAACTCGTTTTTGTCATGTACTCACTGTGTCTTTTTTCCATTCAACAGTAAGTAACCGTCGAGTAACAGGGCCGGTATGAAATGAAACAAAACATGAAGTATCGCAAAGTAATAGACGCAATCCGTTAGAATGAGGTTATTAGGCCAGACCGTGTGAATCGAGGGTGCCTCGATCGGATCATCGTTGGGAGCGCACAAATCCCTGATGCGTTTTATACTGATTGGATTTGTGACACTGCTACCGTAGTTGTACACGAAAGATCCGGCAATCGGTTCTCTGAGAAATCACCAATGATCCGTGAAAACCGTGCATAGTTTTCTAAATTTAGTTATTTCTTTTCTTTTTTCGAAATTTAATTGTTTTTTTTTTTGCTTGCGATATATCACCTATTCACCGTTGCGTCCCACATTGAAACGAGAATTGCATTAATGGACATGTCGACGGGAATGAAATCTATGGTACGGTCTTTCAGATACGCAGCACGAACAACACCCAGTGCGTAACCAATGAACAACAGAGCTGGTCCGTTTAAATTACCGCACCAGCTTCTCAAGGGCTCTTTCCACGAGGACAACACTGCAATGGGATTTTTTGTTTTTGTTTTTGTTTCAAAGCTTAATCCGGAGACCTGTATCCCCCGCACAGCAAGCTAACGTCACAATATGTTGTATCAAATATGGGTCTTCAATTGTGTTAGGTATATCTTAAATGTGCGTTCTTAACGCACTTCATGTACGCGACGTCTGAAAGTTCTCCGAAATAATTTGAATACCTCGCATTTTGAGCTGTTTTGGACTTCTTAAATTCTATGCTCGTGTCTTCTTTTGTGACACCTGTTTGAGCATCGACAGTTACGGTAAAAAGATTCCATATTATATTCATTGGGTCCTGTTGCATCGCTTGCGGGAAGCGATATCATTGAAGCCATCTGGCGCCAAGCGCTGAAACTAATGCGCATGCGCTGACCGAGCGTGTGTGTGTACACTCCGAATCTCTGATATTGTTTTATTTAACCCTTACTTGCCACACTGGGGTCCAAAGGACCCAAGGCCTATTCTTTCTTAATTTCAATAAATTAATTGAATAAATATCATTTAAATAATTGAGAAAATAAAATATTTTGATAAAAACACATAGTTCATTTTTTCACAAAATTCCCTCCTTCATTTCTCAGAATAAATACCTTTTTTTAAGAAGCCACAGTGACTACTATTTTATTTTTCTTGTAGTGATACATTAGTAGAAGACTCAGCTAAAATTTTATCCCTTAAAATTAAAAAATTTTTAAATTATGAATTTTTTTGTAAAAATTGTCATTTTAAATTTTTTCTTAATTTTGCATTTTTTTTAGTATACTTAAATTTAATTTTTGACTATATAACCTACATGATCCCGTGAAGTAAGCTTTTAATAAGTTCTGAAAAAATTTTCAAGTAAAAATAATTGATAGTTTCTTTTTTATAACGATTTTTGTTAATGGGGTCAAAATGGACCCCGGTGTGGCAAGTACGGGAATCTACGGAAGTGTGGCAAGTAAGGGTTAAAAAAAAGTACTCTTTAATTTATCGATCTTAGGTATTATTTGGATAATATACGATTTATTTCATCAACCGATCGACACTGTAAATGTCTTTGAATAAAATTTGTAGATCTTAAAAAAAAAAAAAAAAAAACATCAAAAATTGACGCACTCGAAGCTCATTGGGAGTACTTTAAGACGTATTTATAATGAAATTTGAGGACAAATTCTGGATAAAAATTCTCAAAGACTTCTCAGCAATGATATTATACTCTTCAGGATATAATTGTGACTTTTGCTGATTTTATTTTGTGAAATTGAATTGAATGTGATACTTAGTGTGTGGGATGACTGCTGCTGTGTGGGATGCACTCCATTGTATGGAAGAAATAGTGCATCGTATATAGTAGTGCTTGGTTGTGTATTTTAGGGAAAGCTTTTGTTTTTTTTTCTCGAGAAATTATATATATATATTTTTTTTTTTTCATTTATCGCCAGATACATAAATGCCGTAAACCTTTGAAGCATATTTTTTTCCGGAGACACGAAACATGGGAATAGATTTTTTTGAAGTTTTAAAATTCGAAATTGGGATTTTCAACATGACGCAATGAAAATGCGAAAAAAACAAGCCCAGTCATGGTAGAAACAACGACACGAACTTGCAAATTTTCTTGAAATTTCAATCTGCTGTATTTTTTATCCGGCATTTTATAATCCAACTTGACATTGAAAGTGAGCAAACCAAAAAAAAAAAAAAAACACGAATTTTTGCGAATTCAATCGCTCATTTTGATCCATATACTTTCAAGCTTGCGACCGATCGTCCAATTTTTTTTTAAAACGTTTTTTTATTTTGATGTCACGACAATATATCCGTCATTTTGAATATTCGAAAAAAAAAAACCGCCAATTTTCCGAATTTAATGTAAAATCGACGACTTCAATAAATTTAAGCTCCGCCATATTGGATTTTGAAAATATTTTTACGTTTCGTGCGATATATCTTACAGGGGGGGGGGACATTGATTATTCGAACTTGTCGATTATACGAATCATGACTCGGGTGACCCAGACGATTTAAACGATATTTTCGAAATATCAAAGTAGTTACGTCATCGTTAAAAAAATATGCACGGGCCATTCCACGTCAATGCACAGGTTTATCGGCCTGACCCCCTGGGATTCCGATGACCAATGGATTTTTTGGTTTGTATTGGTAAAAAATTATACATCTAATTTTTCGAAATTTTTCCGTCATTTTTTAAAAGGTGTAGCGATCTCAAAATATCCCTGACATGAATATGGATATTTTTAGAATCGAGGAAACTTTTTTTTTTTGTAAAATCGGGGACTCGAAACACACATTTTTTTCATGGTTCGAAAATGGGATGAGAATGCTGAATATTTTTTATTTTGAATTTTTGTTTGAAAAAAAAAACTTGGAATTTATTTTTAATTATGGTTTCTTGTAGTAAACAATAAAATATAAAAAAAAACTTCGTTTTGGTAAAATTCGATTTTCTTTTTGGTTCAAGAGTTTCTTTTTATTTTATTTTTTACGACAAGAAACCACAACTACACAAATAAATTCGAAGAATTTTTTTTTTAACCAAAAATTCAAAAAAATATATTTAGCATTCTCACGCGATTTTCGAACCGTGACAAAAAAATGTGTTTTCCAGTCTCCGATTTTGCAAAAAAGTTTCATCTATTTAAAAAATCTTCATCTTCACCGTCAAGGATATTTGAGATCGCCACATTCTTGCGTAATGGCGGAAAAATTTCGAAAAATTAGAGAGGTATATCATTTTTGACAGAAACAAATAAAAAAAATTCATTGGTCATCAGAATCCCAGGGGGTCAGGCCGATGACACCGTGGTTTGACGCGGAATGCCTCATGTATATATAATTTCTCGTTTTTTCGAACGATCTTTATGTATTTGTTATAACGATTTTTTTTATTTTTTTTTTTTCAATACGATTGAAAAATTAATGAAATTTCGTTTATTTCAATGAAAGCTCACCGATCGCAGGACGATAGATTATGCATGTGAAGGAGACTTCCTTTCCCATTTCCTCGACCAGGCCTTCGGCGGTTGCTTTCGTGAAGCAATACGTGTTTGGATATTTTCCGAGGATTTGCTTGAGGGTTTTATCATCGATGCCGTCTTTGTTGACCGTGTCAGCGGTTATCATGTCCCTTACCTTGTTAACATCGGCGGGCGATGGATAAGCAACCTCCTCGATGTTTTTTTGATAACAATGGGAATATGCCGTTGACACGTACATGAATGATTTTAAATGTTTACATTTCTTCGCCAAATTGACCATTGCGGTCGTACCGAGGACATTTATCTTCAGTGCTACGCTCAGTTTCTCATTGAACTTTACGTTCGATGCATTGTGATATATATAATCGACTTCCTCGATCAATTTATCCCTATCGTTTTTCGACAATGCCATATCATCGGCCTGCAGATCACCCTCAAGCGCTACGATCTTTGACTCGTAATCGGGACACATTTTTTTCACCGTATCGAACAACTGCAATTACCAAGTGTCCGATAAAAAAAAAAACAATTTTATATTATTTTACGATTCGTTGTTGTCGTTTTTTTGTTTTTTTTTTTAATCATCGAAAAAACAATGTGCAAAAAAAATCATTGAAAATTTTGTTCTTTTTTGAGAAAAACAAAAATATATTTCTGTCGATATGGGACACATGTGCTAGAAATTTTTTTGTGTGTGTTTTTTTTTCTTTCGCGTCGCGGAACATCGGAAAAAAAAACATGGATCGACTTCGGATTTTGTCCCGTCCAGAGGGTGATATGAAACGAAGGTATGTATAATATACTCGAACGATCATGGATTCAATGACGAACGAAATAAGACGGCAAAGCATCGAAAACCATTGTGAATGTATGCAAAAATATGCACACAGTCTAGAATCGTAAGCTTTGCACTTCCTGCGAGGAAGTCTGTGGGGATCTTTTCTTTTTTTTATTTATTTTTTATTATTGTTTTGTACTCGCATTAACATCACTGATGTACGCCAATGGCGAGGCTATATAACGTTCGAAAATCGATCTACATTGAAGACGAGAATTGTCGATTCGTGACTGTCATCCTTAACGATAATGCATATTCCTCGTTGTTCATAATATACATATGGGGCATTCCATGCAAAACTGGACTGGCTGCGACCACTCACTCTATGCGATTTTTTTCAAATTTTATTTTCTCCTTGTTCAGTAGACTCAAAGAAGCGCTTGTGATTTTTTTTTTTTTTAATTTTTTACTCCGCGAATTTTTGAAAATCTCACATTCAGGATAGGATTTTCAAAAATTCGCAAAGTCAAAAACACTTGAAAATAAAATCCAAAAAAAAAATCACACTCGGTTCTTTGAGTCTACTCTGAACAAGGGGGAAAAAAATTGAAAAAAAAACCAAAGACATTTTTTTGAAACTCGATAAAAAAAAAATAGAAGGAATCCGAGGTCCGCGATCAGTCATACATGAAAAGGTTTGTTTTTTTTTACGAAGAATTTTTGGGAACTTTTCCAAAAATACTAATCGTCTCATATACCCGACGGAAATTCGGTTTTTTATATTTAGGTGACGAGATCACCGTTGAAGAAAAAAATTATCCTTAATATATTTTTTCGAAAAACTACGTGTGATTTCGAATCAATTTTATATGTTTGATTTTTTCAATTCAACCAGCTGAACCGGAGATACAGGGGCGTGAATCTTTTCCGGTCACTTCAAATGTAGGATTTTCGAAAAATTCCCGGAGTCAAAACCACTTGAGAATAAAATCCAAAAACAGTCACAATTTTTTCTTTGGGTCTACTGAAGAAGGAAAAATAAAATTTAAAAAAAGAATCGAAGAGGTTCGCAGCCCGTCCAGGTTGGCATAAAATATATTTTAAACAAAGGCAAAAGAATATTGACACAGTTATTAAAATTTTTTTAAAAATTTCAAATACAGAAATTTCGGAGCGTCATAAAAAAATGTATCCAATAGTGTATGGTGAAAAAAATAATAAAAATAATGTATCCACGGAATTATTAGTGAAACAAGACTTTCGTTGGGCTGAATAAATTATTTAATAAAGGCCTAAAACTAAGCGATTTTCGGGAATTTCTTTCGCATGGAAGGAGTTGCTCTGCATTTTTGAAATTTTTGCATAGTTTTATTTCATATTTTTACTATTTAAGACAAATTTTTTTTCCCCAAAAAAAGCCCCGTATGTATGTGTTTTTCTCAAAAGTACATTTTCAAGATTAGCGTGCAAGATAAGTGAAAAATTAATTGATCGATGTTAATGAAATTTTGTACACATTTTCTCGAAATTTTTACCCCCAAAGATTGAACTTGAATAATCTTCAAAATTGTAATAACAAAGTGCTTTTTCAATTGCAAATAATGGAAAGTTTTTCGTGAAAAATTCGAACTCAATTTTCAAAAACGTGCCATTTCGTCAGTTTTACGATATTTCTAAAACGGATAGAGTTCAATCCCAGCGTTTTTCTATTAAATTTTGAAATAAAAAAAGTTTTTTTTTTTAATTTTGGATGATTAGAACGAACGCCAGGCTGCACGCAATGCGACAATGTACTTCACGACGTCTCCAATTGAACGAGCTGTACATCCACCATTTTTTTAGAAAAAAAAAAAAAAAATTACTCAAATAGTAAAATTATGAAATAAAACTGTCAAAATTTCAAAAAATTTCTTTACGAAAAAAAATTCCCGAAAATCGCCGAGTTTTAAAAGCCTTCTACATTGTCCCCCCCTTGAGCGATCGATAAAAAATTTTACGAAAAATTCAGCGAATGAAAAAAATTTTCGCGGAACGATAATTCGAATTTATGAGGGAAAATTCGTAAAATGTATTACGATAGTTTCGTATGCATGCGAAGTGTGATAAATTGGGTCGACAGAGCGAACGATTCTTCCATCGAATAAAATGGATATTCATCAATAATCGCATTCGATCGAGGAGGAATTAATTTGTTTCTAGTTATGCGTGCCGATTCATTGGCAAAATAGCTCAAGGATTTACAGGAGGGTTACAAGATCGCGATGAAAATTCAATTTCAATGAGATTCGTAGATCAATGCGATGAGATAAAAATTTGTGAAAATAAAAGTTCGAATATATCGAAGAATATCGAGTTTTAACGATAAATAATGTTCGAAAGTAAGTGTAAAATGTTTTATTTTTTTTTTTTAACAAATCATAGACGTACTTTTTATACATCGAATAATCCGAGCTTCGTGGGCACATATTATTATTTTTTTTTTCAATAACTTTCGTACCTTCCGTTCCGCGCCGATTGTTGAAAAATTATAATTTCTAATTCACAATATCTTAGAATAATTTTGCATTTTTTTTGCACTCCCAGAAAGGATTTCATAGGATTTTTACACTTCTCATTAAACGAGAAGAGAGAAAGGTAAATTGCATGAAAAGATTATCGAAAATTTCAAAATTTATTTAACATCGATGATGTTGTCATTTATTCTTGTTTCTTCTCTCAAATTACTTTTTGTTTCTTATCAGATTTATTTTTGTTTTCTCTTCTTCTCTCAAAGCTCAATAAATTCGAAGAGCAGAGCCCATATTTTCCATTAGAGTGTCAATGATACTCACGACATTATCAAAGTATTTCTTCATTCTTTCCTCGATCGATGATCCTCTTTTGGGTCTGACAAGTACGTAAATACGTTTAACATCACGACAAGATCTCAGTAATTTTTCGATCAAACACTTTCCCATGAAGCCCGTCGAGCCGGTGAGAAAAATCGTTTTACCGGCATAAAATTTTTGTATTTTACTGTCTTCGATGTATTCCGCAACCGCCTCAGTGTCGTCCTTCATTCTCTTGTAAAATTCATCCATCGTAAAGACGATATAAATCGCGAACTCTCGTGTAGATACTTTGCTTTTATTCTCGTTATTTATTCTTCTTTATTTCTTCCTCGCGTTACTTTGTTTACTTTACGTATATATATCGCGCGAATCCGATGACACTCGTTTGTTTTTGTTTTGTGTACGCGCAGAACGTTCCGTCGGATCCGAACTACTCGCACTATTTGACTGCATCGTGCTCTTCCCTCTATATATACCTTATGCAATATTGAATATTCAATGATATAATTATTCAAACGTGGAACGCTTTCATTACACCGGGATCCGTTATTGTGCACTTATTTGAGGTTACGATACGCGACGAAGAATCTATGAGCCACACAGATGTTTTTCTTCTTTTTTTTTCTTTGATTATTAATCGACGGTTGGTAATCAGAAGCTCGGCATATAACCGTGAAAACAAGAATTTTAAATATTGCGACGATTACTGGCCATGTACGCGTTGGACAATGCAAGAACGAATGGGGAAAAAAAAATCATCGGAATATTTTCCTCTTTGACCTTTCGGTGGTCGGTGCATCGATTTACGCGCTGGGGAACTTTCGGTGAGCAGGGACGACTCTCGGAAAAATAAAAAAAGAAGATATAGCGAGAGCCTGTTGGAACATGAACGTCAAAACGCTATATATGAAAAATGTATGTGTATCGTGTAATTCAAGAATGACGGGCAAATATCACGAAATTTTCAGTCACATATTCATAAGGTGAATTAATCATCCGTAGCCTTTCGAGCGGTAAGTGTATTACGTCGAGATTGCATGCTCTACATAGACGAAGAAAAAATATTCTCTCGTTGCGCGACTGATTTTCCAGCGTGTTTGTATTTATTTATTTATTTATTTTTTTTTGAGATTTTCATGCCAACACGTTCGAAATGTTCTAAAACGTCGAGAAAATATATTTAGAAAAAATGTTCGTACATATATGTGTGTGATAAAATCGGTGTCCATATGCTCTAACTTTCGTAAATTTGAAGCTATCGAGCCCAAACTTTTTATACAAATAGTCTAGTGGGGCAAGGACAATTGGGTTTGAATTTGGCTTGAATCGTTTTAGGGGTTCAGTTTTAAAAAATTTCAAAATTTTCGAAAAATGTATGTGTGCACTTTAACTTTCGCCAATTTGACGCTATCGAACTCAAAATTTTTACATAAATAGTTATGTTGGACAAGAATCATTATGGTATTGAAGTTTGCTAGAATCGCTTTATGGATTAAGCTTAACATTTTTTAAAAAATTTTTGAAAAATGTATGTTGTGTGCACTTTAAGTGTCACAAATTTGACGCTATTGAGCCCAAACTTTTTACATAGTCTGTGGGACAAGCCAGACAAGGATGAATGGTATCGAATTTGTAAAGAATTCCTTAAGGGCTTCAGATTTTAGGAAATTTTTAAATTTTCGAAAAATATGTATGTGCACGCTTTAACTTTCGCAAATTTGTGCCAATCCGAGCCACAACATTTTATCCTAATAATCAAAGGTGAAAAAGAAAAAAAAGAGTGCCAATTATAAGTTTGCAGATTGCTTCTCCATTATTTAATCTCACTCACAAAGCTTCCTCTGGGAGGAAGCCTAAATTAGATAACCCACTTGCTCATACAGGGATCTTTCCGAGTGAGATTAAATAGTGAGGAAGCAATGTGCAAACTTCTAATTTCCACACTTTTTTTCCCCTTCAACCTAAACTTTTCTAAAAAATTTTTTTTTAAGTGCACTTGCGATTGAAAAAAAAAAACTAAAAAAAAAAAAGTACTTATAAAAAGTTCAAACTTGCAAGTTGCTTCCTCTCTCTATCGAGGAATTCCTCAGCTCTACACATTCTTTGACACACAAAATGGTCCTACACATGATTCGAGCCACACATATTCGAGCTACACAAAATTCGATCTACACAAAATTTGAGCTACACAACTCCGAGCTACACATAACCAGAGGCGGAGATCTCCGACCTACACGTACGCATCACCGAGCTACACAAATCGACCTACACAAAAGCGACGTACACAAATATGACCGACACAAATTTGAATTAGAATGATTCCGTTGTTTCATCATTTAACCGAGGTCACTCTCATACCCGCGAGGTTTCAAATTTATATTGCTATTGAATAATTTTATACAGGAAAAAATTCGGTTATATTTACAATTTTTTTTCTCTATGAAAATAATTCAATAGCGACATAAATTTCAAACCTCGCGAGTATGAGAGTTGCCTTGGCTCAAATGGTGGAACAACGGAATCATTTTAGATCGAATCTGTGTCGGTCGCATATTATGCGTAGCTATATAGAATTTGTGTAGGTCACATTTGTGTAGGTCGATTTGTGTAGCTCGGTGATGCGTACGTGTAGGTCGGAGATCTTCGTCTTTGATTATGTGTAGCTCGGAGTTGTGTGGCTCAAATTTTATGTAGCTCGAATTTTTTGAATTCGTGTCGGTCGCATATGTGTAGCTCGAATTTGTGTAGGTCATATTTGTGTACGTCGATTTTGTGTAGCTCGGTGATGCGTACATGTAGGTCGGAGATCTCCGCCTCTAATTATGTGTAGCTCGGAGTTGTGTGGCTCAAATTTTGTGTAGCTCGTAATTGTGTAGCTAGAATTTTGTGTAGCTCGAATCATGTGTAGGAAAGAATGTGTAGGATCGGTGCCCTCTCGTCAAATGTAAATCTCTTAAGAAATTTTAACGAAAATTCCAGTAAACATAGTGTTTTCAAGATGCAGCAATTTGAATTTTTCAAGTCCATACAATTTTTTCCAAATGTGATTTCTGGAAATTTTGGCACATTTTGGCATTGAAAACTCGATTTTTTTTGTATAGTTACAAAACTCCCTCAATGGGGAAGAAAAATTGGGGAAAATTTACTCGAGCTCGAGGTGAAAGAAAAAAACTTTTCCAGAAGAAATTTCAAAGTTAAAAAAACAACAATGCATCCCTAAAATGAGAGATCAATTTTATTAATTGGTATTGAAAAAAAAGTTTAAGAACTGAGAAATTGGGATAGCCGTAATTATTTTTAAATTGAAGCACTTTTATTTGCTTGAAAGTAACATTCGATCCTTAAGAACTTGTTTCGAACAACCTAACACGTATCTGCTATTCACTTCGCCGTACAATTTATAAATTTGGATTTAATTAAAAAAAAAATAAATTACATCGTTCGTAAAACAAGGAACAATTAACAGTACAAATTAGTGATTTAGCCAATCATCGATGATATTCATTCAAGAATGGTCATACAATCGAAAAAGTTGTGAATCTTTGAAAATTGCAAGCAGATTTTTTTCTTGAATCAATAATAACATTGCTTGCTCTCTTATCGCTCTGATTCTTGTACAGCCGACATGAAAAAAAAAAACTGAATTTATTTCGGGATCTCCTAATTTTCCACAATTATCTAGAAAGTCATTTAATTTTTTTTTTTAATTGAAAAATCTATACATTATAATTAGATTTTATTTTATTAGCTAATAATTCTCTATGTTGAAGGGTTCTCCATAGATTCACTGATTGCCCCCCGCCCCCGATAAACTTTCATGAAAAAATGTTCAATAGCAACGAGCAATTTTTACGTAAATTTACGGTAGTTCATATTTTTCCGTATATTCACTCTTAATTCTCTGGACCCAACGAAAGATAATTCAATTAGCTCGAGAATGGAAAATTCTTTTTAAAAAAATTATATAGGGTGAGTGCACCGGTGAATGAACGATTAAGCACATGCTCAGCTTTATGAAAGGTTTTTTTTTATCCGGATGTTCACATCGTGACAAAACCAATCCTAACCGTTAAGTATCAAAAATTATTAGTTGGGCTTGTGCAAAAATGTTCTTTTAACAAAAAATATATATAAAAAAAATCTATATATAATATATAAATCTAAAAATTGAAAATAGCAATTTCCCCAGTAATTTAACAGACCAAGCGGGTTGGACGCGATGAAATAATATATATTTATCAATCATTATTCAGGATTTTACGCATACCTAAAATTTTATTGAAGTGCAGGTACGCGATTTTTTTGTAAAAAGTAAACGTCAAGTACTTATTTCGTCCAGCTTACGTATTCGAGTATGCTCGAAATATAATTATACTTGAAATATTAATTTACCAACGCGACGGTAGTGGACGCGCGGTCGGTGTGCGGCTCTGCGGCGATCTCCCGAGTCAAGCGGCAATGGACGAGGCCGCTGCTTGGGATGGGTGACCGCTTAGCCGTGCACGGGTTTAGCGCGCCGACTACCGAGCGGTAGGCAGTTTTTCTGAGTTTCCGCTGGTAACGTATCCGAAACTCGGTAAAAAAGGGAAAAAAAAAAAAAAAAAAAAAAAAAAAAAAAAAAAAAAAACGAGAAATTGACAATGAGGCCGTCTTTATCGACATGAGTTTTCCGCAGTTTCCCCATGCCCACGGCGAACGCGATACAGTGTAGCTAAAAAGCAGCTGCGCGGATGCTACGAAAGTTAGGATTGGCTTAGCGAAGTGCGGACAGGAAGCGATAGGAGGGATAAAAATGGAAAGGGTAATACGTAAAAGCCCGCAAGGGCTATACGTTGGAACATAAAAATAAAAAATTAATCAATTTTCATAGGTTCGACATTACAAAAAAAAAAAAAAATATTTGAACTTAAATAACAGCGTTATTAGATAATTGAATTTAATATCGTTTATTTGATATGGAATCATGAGTCCCAATAAATAAACCGAGCCGTTCATTAACTGGAACTCCATGTACCGGTAAATGAACGTTTTGCCGTTTCGATCGCTGGAAATTCCATTAATCGAAAATTGTAATTTTTAGGATATTTTGAGTTTATGTTTCATAAAATATTTGTAGAAGGATGGCTTGGGCCTCTTATTGAGCCAAATAAAAAAAAAAAAAACAATATTAGGACACAACGAATACTTTTCAAGTAACAATGTGGGCTATAAAATGAAGTGAGGTTCGCAGCGATGCTTGTTATTCACTGCGAATACACGCGACGAGGTAAGCATGCTTGCCCCAAAACAATTAATAATCTCGTTTTTAACGAGTGGACTAGACAGATATGACTAGGGCAAGGTTGGACAAGGTTGGTGGGTAAGGCTACATAACAATCTGCAGATTCGATTGCGAAAAAATTTCTGAAACGAAAGATTGCACTGCGACGCCTTATTTTTCAACGAAAACTATTATTCTGTTCTATTTATCGGTGACTTTTCATTTACCGATGCACTCATCCAATATCACTCGATGGACATTAATCCCTTCGTGCCCAACTAATTTCCGGGATGATTTTGAGAACGAGGTCAGGTTTGGATACGAAAGATCAGGGGTTGCAGATGTGGAAAAAAAAATATATTTCATAATTTTCCCTATCTTTGAACAACCCTTGTGCATGAAAAACCACATCTCAGAAATATAAAATTTATTTTTTGGTATCCGCGCCCGTAAATCGTGCGAAAAATCGTGAAATGAAAGGAAATTAAATAACAAAGGTGAGAAAATAATACGAAATCATCAGAACTACCCCATAATAAAAAAAAAACACCCCCTGAAGTGCCATGATCAGTCAATTTTCATTCAATTCAGAATTTCTTGATCATTTCGCATCAGAATGATTCGAAGTTACGTGAAAGAGTTGCACAAGTATTTATTTGAGGAATTACCCAAAAAATGACCCCGCTTCTGAAAAAAAATCACCTCCCTCCCCTCCCCAGGAATTGAATTTTTATTTTTCGGTATGCGCGCCCGTAAATCGCGCGAAAAAAGTTGCACAATTATTCCGTTGAGGAATTCCCCCAAAAAAAAAACTCTCAAATAACGAGTTTCATGCAGATCAGTTCAAATTTTGAAAATTCTGTCCGCCATTTTGAATTTTGGAATTCCGACTCCAGATTAATAATCAGCGACTCAAAAAACCCCCCCAAGATACTGAGTTTAATGCAAATCAGCTTGAATTTTGCCATTTCTGTCCGCCATATTGGGTCGGCCATCTTGAATTCTCAAATTTTGACTTCAGATTCGGAATCAGCGAGACGAAAAACCCCTAGATCCTAAGCTTATTGCGAATCAGCTCAAATTCTGAAATTTCGGTCCGCCAATATTTGATCCGCCATCTTGAATTTTCGTAAATTCCGAAATATGACACCATATTCTCATTACTGACATGATAGACGAGTAATTCCAGCAGAAAGGAATATTCCAAAAAAATTACTCTCAAAATTGTACACATTTTTCAAATTTTGTCATTCTTGACGATTTTTGAGAAGATGCGTACAATAAGGGATAGCTCCGATAGGGTTGGTGATTTTTTTGCAGTTAGTTCTATCCTTTATGTTTGAAACAAGCCCTTAACGAACGCTCTGCGTTAATTTTCGTTGAAGTTATGAATTTTCAAAAGTATCGGTACATATATGTACCACTGGGCACGAAAGGGTCAAGAGTCATCGAGCGAGCGCATATACGAAGCGCCAAGTGGCCAATAAGCCAACTAAGAATTCCCGAGATGTTTATATTCAAAATGTCACCGAAAATACAATAGTATTCCACAATTAAACATAAAAAATAAATTTGTTCGACTAGTAAAAAAATACGCTCTGGTCCTCTGCTCCGTAGAATTTTTTTTTTTTTTTTTTTGAGGCACAATAAATTATCGAAAACTCGAGGCGGCTGTCGTTTGTCCCCACTCTTTTCTCGCCAACTGACAAATTCATTTGACTATTAATTTCGCACAAATCTGTCACTCTTTATCGGACCAGAGCATACTGCTCGCCACTTCATTGCACTTTTAAAAAAAATTTTCACCCTATTTCGTTGAAAAACGAAGCAATCATTTGGAATATAGAATCGGAGACGCCAAGTTTGTGCTCACGGCTATTCGCTGTGTGCAGTGCCATACTATAGCGGCTGAGAACGACTTAGAGCGCCCATGGTGGCGAGAATGCACATATTTTGCTGGAGTCGCATTCGCGATGCTCACGAAGCGATACGCTAACTGGTGGTAAGTTTTAGAACCATTTATAGTAGGGCGTCGGTGAATAAAATGTTTAATAGTGTGACAGAAAAACCCTCTTTTCAGACCACGTGACAGGCTGCGATCAGCGCCGCCAACGGTCCTGAGCATCGCGAATAGTGCAATTAAGGGCAATATAAGAGAGAAGTCGCGGAAAGAAAATTTAAACTGTTGTGTGAAGTCATGTAAGAATGTTTTCTGCTACACAACTTCGGAAATTAAGTTTTACGCGTTTCAGACAGAAATTTATAAAGTTGAGCAGCGCAAAAATTAGATTCGTTGGGTGCAAAAAACAAAGAAAGTAAAATTCTTGAGATTAAACGTGCATATATCGTCCGGTATGAAAAATTCACGTCAGGATATTATAACACAAATAAATTGATTTTTTTTTCCTTTTTAGTAGCTCTCATGATTGGCTACCCGAATATGCAGTGAGCACTTCGTGGATAATCGTTCATCTATACGTTACAATCAAGTCCGAGTTACGTCTTTCTTGTTCTCGATACGAGCCTCGTCGGTTCGTATGACAAGACCGACAAGGTTCATGCTTAGCCTCAAATTGAGAAGGAAAAGTAGCCGTAAACCTATTTTCATTGCATCGTAATACGTCGATTTATTTTTTTTTTCAACGCATAGTCAAGCTCACCTCAAAAAACTCTATGCAGCACGAATATTTCGTCTATCTAAATAAATGAGAGCTATTCCAGCAAAATTTGCGGATTACAGCCGGCCGCGGCGCCACTTGGCTTTCTGCACACAGCGAATATGACAGTACATGCTATGTATTTCACAGTTCCGGCTACTAACGCCAGGTTCGCTAGTCACGGTTGTCGGTAAGAGCGGAAAAGCAGCAGTGACGGCGTGAGCGTAAAGTGAGCCCTGAGATAAAATAAGCTTTGAGGGTCAATCGGGGGCGATCGGGGCCCTTCGTGAAACATGCGCCGCCACTGCAACACATTTACATCCTACCCTATCGACATCCGTTATTGGGAACTCACAAATGTCACCCCGACCTCTGGCGGCCAAATTTCCAAGTACTTCTCTCCAGTTGCTGCCTAATGATTACCATTGATTACCATGCGAATTTGTCACTTTTTAACAATAATTAAAAATCTGCTGCTTTATTACAAGAAATAAATCATAAATAAAGATCGAGAAGACATAGTCGATATTTGATGCGAGGGCATGAGATTTTCATCACACGCAGAATATGAATAATCGTTTTAGTTATGTCGTGTAAACACAAGCGACGTGACTTTCAATTTCATAACTTATGAAACATGGACAATAATTTATACACAAAACATTTTTCATGTCATGCTTGATATTTTAACTAATAATTTATTGTTCGAACGCATTTATTTAGCCGAAAAGTGACGGGAATTTTTTAAAAAGATTTTGAGGTTAAGCATGGGATGTCATGTAGGTTCATTGTAATCCTTATGGCGATAATCACTTGATCCGTATCCAATTTGCGCAGTGGATTCTATCCACGCATAATCCTCAACGGTAATAAACCCCATTGTCAAATCTTACTACAAAAATCCCATTTTGCCGAAAAATATGCGATAATCCAGTGTTTACAACTGTTCCCTATGCTGCCCCATGCTAACTAGAGCTGGCTACTGGCAACAAACTGGAGAGAAGAGGCCATATTGGATAGGCCCCGCCTCCGTGTTGATCCCCAATACTTTTTGCTGAATGTGCATTGGTTGACATATCTGCCGCAAGCGGCGCTAACTTCGACATGCATTTTTTTTTTCTCAAATTTTTCCGCGAGAGGCGCTACCCTCGATTCTGAGTTGGTCACGCGTGCTCGATGACTCTTAAATCCTCGATTTCTCGAAGAAATCATCGACTTCATTGAATCTTAAGAAAATTTGACGTTCAACGCTGCCTATATAATATCTCGGGGCTACGGTTGAGCCATGTCGCGACGTCAATATCGTAAATTTCCGATGTTCTCGATACAATCGGGATATCCCGTAACGATCGAATCCTCGATTGGACTCGTCTCGTGAGCGTCGAGATGCTTCAAAATTTCGCTCTTGCTCGCAAAAGTCTCGTCGCATTTCTCGCACTTGACGAGCTTATCGCGATGAGTCCTCTCGTGCTTGATCATGTCATTCTTTTGGGCAAATCCACGATCGCATGTTTCACAGACGAACGGCATGTTACCCGTGTGAATTCTCTCGTGAACACGAAGTGCACCCTTGCGGATAAACGTTTTGCCGCAATACTCGCACACGTGGGGCCTCAATGACGAATGTATCTTCATATGCTGGCTCAAATTGCTCGAGCATCTGTATTGCATTTTGCAAATTTCACACGCATAAGGACGCTCGCCCGTGTGTATTCTCTCGTGTATGCGGAGCGAGTCCCTCGAGACGAAAGATTCGCCGCAATATTTACAAGCGTGGGGCCTTATGCCCGTGTGCAACGATCTCACGTGATATCTCAGCGAGGACTTGTTTGCCAATTTTTTTCCGCACTCGTCGCACTCGATTCTCGCACGATCGTCACGATGGATCATCGCGTGTTCGTGTAAAATGGCGCGTTTTGAAAAATATTTTTCGCATATATCGCACCGCCAAGCTTTACGATCCCCATTCTTCATTATTATGCTATTAGTTATTTCGTCACTGGTGTGCTCCTTACGATGCAGCTTCAATTCGCTCATCGACTTGCATCCGTAGCCGCAGACCTGAAACGTCATTTCGATTGTAAGTGTTGAATTCGACGATTCGTATCGCTGCGAGATTCGTATCGTCAGGTGTAATAATGACAGCGATATTGTTATATTTTTTTTTTTTACGATGGGAAAATCGAGCTTGAGACAATAACGGAGGGTGTCAAATTTTTTTCGACGATCACGAAAAGAAAAAAAAAAATCGTGATATCGAAGATTCTGTGAGAAAGAAAATATGAATTTTTGGTCGTGACGTTTTTTTTTTTTTTTTTTTTTAATTATGATTCACAAGTGCATCAAATATTCTCTTGAACGTGAGCTTAGGACTATTTAGAGGGTTGCAGGCACTCTGATATCGAAACGACGAATTTTTTTAAACGTACAAAGAACTTAAAAATTTACTAAAATAAAAAAAAAGGAAAATATTAAAATTTTTCGATATACTTGTTGCCAATTAGTAACCACCAGTACGTAAGGTATCGACATTTTTATCATCTATTTGGTACATAAAAGAAACTTTCAAGTGTACCGTTTGAACTTTATGAAACGTAAGTTTTATCTCTGTCGTTCGAAAAAAAAACGAAATCAACGCACGTACGTTAATACTGAAAGTTTCCTTTAACAAAGTTCGTGAAAACTTTACCAATTGAGATATGATCAATTTAGTCCAAGTATCATAGAAAAATTACATTTTCTTTCGGAATTTTCGGGTTTATTAGCGAAATATCATGACATTTCATGAAATTTTAAGGGTCACATTGAATTTCACGTTACTCAAGATTT
The DNA here is from genome assembly GCA_963564615.1 of Rhorus exstirpatorius. Lineage (NCBI taxonomy): Eukaryota > Metazoa > Arthropoda > Insecta > Hymenoptera > Ichneumonidae > Rhorus > Rhorus exstirpatorius. Next base: position 18,536,212 of record OY751315.1, read on the forward strand.
TCCATGACTTTTCAAGTCGCTGGACACCCTGGAATAACGCTGGAGACGAATCGCGCATATATATTGTATGAGCGTAAGAATATGGGAATTCTTATATTTTTGTAATGCATATTGGGTGAATTTTTTTTTTTACTAAAAAAAAAATGGCGGTTAAAAACATTGACACCGCTTGTTACATTGAAAATAGCATTCTTTATGTATTTACTGTAAATTATTTCATAAAAGTGGACTAGTAGCATGTGTCAAATTTATACTCGATAATATTTATTTTTTCAGCTCAAATTTTTTATCAAAGACTTTTTTTTTTGCCATGCAGTGTAAACGAGAAATAATTATTTTCCGCAAAGGCTCATGGCGAAAAATGAATTTTCCATCATCCTTAAATATTTTCAAGTCCCTTGCCGAATTTTAGAGTTCGTTTCGGCTATATTTTCGTCAGAAATCCAAGAATTATTTCCTACACGAGACTGTATATGTTTGGGCAATTTTTATTTACCGAAGAAAGATGATTTGTGAAAAGATTTTTGAAAAAAAAAAAAGACAAAAAATCACTGATATTCCCTAGCCAACGGGTGAACAATGTCTCCCCAATGTATATGAACGTATCGTGTAAATTTACAAGAATATCCGGGACCATGGAACTGCCAAGTGTATACATTTTTCAACGTACAAGATGCATCCAATCAAGTTCATTATTTTTCTGGGCACAAAAATTTCTATGATCTTCATCAACGAAAAATAAATCTTCATAATTCGACACGTCATTACGGTTTTTCGAAAATTTTCCACTTCCTCTCGTAACATAATCGTGAATTTTTCACAAAAAAAAAAAAAAAAAAAAAAAAAAAAAAATGATTCAAAAGGAATCAAGCTTCGTGAACTTGACCCAACGTATGCGAGCCTCGTTAATTCGAATAAATTCTTCCTCGACGCCGTTTACAACCGGGGACGCTTATACTCACGCTACAAGTGTACATTCTCTCGTTCTTGTCGTGTCTCTTGAGATGGGTACTCATGTTGCCCCGTCTATTGAACGTAACGCCGCAAATTGGGCACGCATATTTGTTCGTTCCATGAGACAAGCGATGCTGTCGCAACTGTATTCTCTTGCAGAAAGCTTTGCCGCAATTCTCGCATGCGTATGGCTTATTACCATTGTGCTGATTCATGTGCTCGCGAAGGTGAAATCTAAACAAATATACGCACAGACGATATAATCGCCACGAGTCCCCCCCTACCCAGCGGATCTACATACTGACGTCGTTTACGATCACTGGCTCCAAAGTCCGTGCTTTCTATATTTATATACGAGCAGGTCAATGCAGTTCGGGTGTTTTCAGCCCGTGCATTTTTTTTTTTTTATTGCCGGGAATACTACGATATCCCGGGCGCCAAATTTTGACCGTGCGATATTGATATTTCGGCAAAAAAAAAACATTTTTTCAAGATTAAAAAAAAAGTCGCTTTCCCATCATATAAAGGCGCTATAGCGATTCAAAGTAAAAACGTCGATTTGGTAAATTTCGTATTTACAGCGATTTTTTTATGTGTGTGTGGCGGCCCGCCGGGGTCCAGGGGCGACTATACAAACGTACATTTTTATGTTTTAAGCTATTTATTTAAATAGAAAATTGATTTTCGATAAAAAAAAACCGACGCTACAGCGATTGAAAGTAAAAAAAAAGTCGATTTTGTAATTTTCGGTTTTATTTCTCTCGATTTTTATAACTCTTCAAAAAGTGTTTCTTTTTACCGGAATATTGATATTGGCATGGTCACTATTAAAAAATCCGTAAAAACTCGAAATGTAGCGAAAAATCGACTTTTTTTTTTTTTTTCTTTCAATCGCTACAGCACCGTTATTTGATCGAAAATCAATTTTTTTTTACTCTCGAAAGAGTGTTTCGTTTTGCCGAAATATTAATATTGCACGGTTGCTATGAAAAAAAATTCGTAAAAATTCGAAATGTAGGAAAAAATCGTTATTTTTTAACTTTCGATCGCTATAGCGCCTTTATTTGATGGGAAAGCGACTTTTTTTTTTACTCTTGAAAAAGTGTTTTTTTTTTTTTTTTGCCAAAATATCAATATCGCACGGTCAAAATTTGGCGCCCGGGATATTGCCAAACGAAAGTTGCCCATCGAGATTTTTTGAGCTTTCGACAAAAACTGTGCGGATCGTGCGCAATCAGGGAAAAATTCACGAAACCACATTTTTGCAATTTCTCTCCAGCGCGCTTTAGAAACCTAAGAATATTGAAATTTCGAATGGCCTTTCTTCTTTATCCCTTTCGGCTAATTTAGACTCGATCTTTGAGGATTTTGAAAATTCCACACGAGATTTTTGTTTTATTTGTGGCTGATCCGCATTAAAATTCCCACAATACCTGAGCGACATTGAAATCTGATTTTTTAAATAAAAAAAAGACTCAAAGCCCGAAAAAAAAAAATTCGTAAAACTCCTTTTGTTGAGAGTAACAAAATTTTCGAAGCGCATCCCGAAGCGAGCAAACGCAGTCGCTTCTACAATATTCAAGAATTTTTATTACATTGAAATGTACATCGTTGAAATGCAACGAAAATAGGTTTAAAAAAAAAAATCATTTCCAGTATTGTCTCGAAGTCGAAAATCGTTTAAGCCTTTTTTTTCGGGGGTTTTTTTTGCGATCTGGGGTCTAAAAATGCCGAAAAAGGGTCAGCAATACTGGAAATGATTTTTTTTTAATCAAAATAAAACTTATTTTCGTTGCACTCCAACGATGCAAACTTTATCATGAATTTTTGTTGATGGAGAAAAAAAAAACAAAAATTGAAGACAACGCTGACTCGCTCTGGCATGTTCCTGGAAATTTTTTATTTTTCATTTTTTTTTCTTTTACCTTTGTATGCACATACCTCGATCTAAATGCGCTACCGCAGATATCGCAGCGGTGACGTTTCTTCTTCGATTCGTCCATGTGAATTCTCTTGTGGCCGCGAAGATTGTTGGAATGCTTGAAACTTTTGCCGCAAAGATCGCACAGATATGGCTTGTCCATGCGATGCGTAGCCTCGTGAACATCGAGACTCGACCATTTCTCATAAGTTTTTTCGCAAATGCCGCACATGTACAACGGCTGTGATGCGTGAAAAACGGTAATATGACTCTGCAATTCTTTGCGGGTAGCGAAAAAATTTGGACAATGGCCGCAGCGTCGTTTCGTCGTCGCAGATCGATATTCATCGTTGCCCGAAATTTTCTGACTATCAATATCTTGTTTGCCATTTACGATTCCCGGAGATTCTCGATTATTCGATTTCGATGAATTTACGTCGCACGAAATTTCGTGTTTTTCGTAAATCTTCGCATCGACGAACTCGAGCCCGCAAATTCGACAAATCGCGTTGAATTCGAGCTCAACGTTTTGTCCTGAAATTGCCAAATTTTCGGGATCGCAGACATGACTTTGTTGCATTTCCGGTGTTTCGAGCAAATTTACGCAATTCAAAGGAGCTAATCGAGAATTTTCCTCAATCGGGGCGATCATCGGCTCTCGCATCGACGATTTATCCGTTGGCTCGTCGTTTCTTGGACTCTCGACACCGAGGCTCTGAAGCAAATTGTTAAACTCCGCATGCATCGCGTATTTCACGTTGGACGCGCTATCGTCCCTGGATTCAATCATCGGACATACGCCAGTTTGTTCAAATTGTCGATCGTTATCACTCCATTTGTCATTGAATTCATTGGCTCGAGGGATTTTATCAATCTCGACGAGAATATCGGATGGCTCGTCGTTTTTCGCAACTTTTCCGACATTCAATTCATTATCCAGATCAATCGTGCAAGTAATTACCAGATCCGCGTATTTCGGATCATATCCGGGCTGGAAAAAAATTAGAAAAAATGATACGACGTGAATTTTCTTTTTCAATATTTAAATCACCATGGGGTACAAACGTACCCCAGTGTACCATTCTAGGGTTAAAAATACTCTTTTGAAATTAAATATTACCCCAATTGTTCTTTCAAAAGAATATTTTTAACACCATGGGGTACAAACGTACCCCAGTGTATCATTCTAGGGTTAAAATATATTCGTCATTCTAGGGTTAAAAATATTCTTTTGCTGACATTGCCCTTTTGCTCCGTTATTTTTCTCTTGTTGCATTGATAATTTTTGCTTTTCTTAATTTTGTATTCGTCTTTTTTTTTTTTTAATTTTATATATCGTTTATATTTTATATATCGTCGTTTTCCGCAACTTTTCCGACATTTAATTCATTATCCAGATCAATCGTGCAAGTAATTACCAGATCCGCGTATTTCGGATCATATCCAGGCTGAAAAATTTTTTTTAAATGATACGACGTGAATTTTCTTTTTCAATTTCGAAATCACCATGGGGTACAAACGTACCCCAGTGTACCATTCTAGGGTTAAAATATATTCGCCATTCTAGGGTTAAAAATATTCGTCTTTTGCTGAAATTGCCCTTTTGCTCCGTTATTTTTCTCTTATTGCATTGATAATTTTTGCTTTTCTTAATTTTATATTGCATTTATACAGCTTTTTTTTTTTAAATATATAATTGCAATTTTTGAGATGTTTATGCGATATGTTTATGCGTGCAAGTAATTACTAGATCCGCGTATTTCGGATCATATCCGGGCTGGAAAAAAATTAGAAAAAGTGATACGACGTGAAGTTTCTTTTTCAATATTGAAATCACCATGGGGTACAAACGTACCCCGGTGTACCATTCAAGGGTTAAAATATATTCGTCATTCTAGGGTTAAAAATATTCGTCTTTTGCTGACATTGCCCTTTTGCTCCGTTATTTTTCTCTTGTTGCATTGATAATTTTTGCTTTTCTTAATTTTATATTGTATTTATACAGCTTTTTTTTTTATATATATATAATTGAAATTTTTGAGATGTTTATGCGATATTATTGAGATATTATTAGTTTATGAGATATTTATGCAATATTATTGAAATATTATTAGTTACTACTGGCTCGATCTACCATGCGATTCTTTTCTGCTTTTTTGTACACTGAGTATGTTGTGTATGATTCCAAGGGAAAATAATTCCCGTATAAATAAATAAATAAATAAATAAATAAATAAATATCAGAAAAATTAGGCTCAAAAAATGTTTTTTTCTAAACTAATTTATCAGTTCCATAAGAATTATTAAAATTTTCGACCGATCAAGTGTAACGTCCCCTTAAAAAGCTCATACTTACTCTGCCATCGATGTTCAGAAATTTTCTCAATCTCAGATCGGTCTGCAGACACGTAACGACTAGAGAGTGGGTAGCTTCCAGTTTGTCGCAACATTCGTAGCATATTTTTTGCGGCATGGCTTCCCTCGAATCGAGCGATATAGGCGTGTGTAAGCCAATTTTTTCTCTGAGCCCGAGTTCCGATCCCCCCGTCGCAAAAATATCGATACCATCGACGATTCGCTGACCGCACATGCGGCATAAATTTGTAAACCCAATGGACATTGTCCCCTGAAATTCATTCTTGTTCGTGATCGCGATGGAAAAACTATGACTATTCGTTCCGTTCGTCAGTTCGTTCTTATGGAACATAAGAACGTTTTTGAATTGTCCAATTGGACGGGATCGAGCGCGCTTTAGGACCGATACGTTCGCGCCGTTGCTCTTAAGCACGGGTTCGATTCAACTCTCTCGGAACAATAATCATTTTTAATGGAATTCATCGGAGCTGCGGAATCTTTGGATTCTCCGAAGATCCTCGGAATAGTTATAATAATGGGATTTTTGTCTCGCTAATAAAGAAACTATCGTCCGATCAGATCGTGAAGATATTGTCTGGGTTTCGTGATAAAATCTTATCGACCGCATTTCAATGCCCATGCTAGTGCAATTTCAATTTTAGAAGTAATTTTTAACGGCAATATTGGAACGAACGACATACACTGAGATAATAATTAATGAACATTTGTTTGTTCGGAAGATGCTGAAATATTTCAAGGGGATGGATACTGCGATTGTCGGAAAAGTGGAAATAATTTATTTCGATTTTCATTTCACTGCAATTCACTGAAAACGATAGGGTGGAAGCTTTGCAAGTATAGCATTGGGTTCGCCTTGATTATACGACGAAATACATGTATAGACATTGAGTTGAATCAAACGAATGGAGAATTGATGAAATGATAAAATAAATAAATAAGCTTTCAGCTCATCTTGTATCAAAATATTGAAAAAATAATACTCACGTGTCGTTGGTCGTTGTTTAGAAAACTTATGACAATGACGTTTGACGAATCTTCGCTCGAGTACTTGCATGACGCTGCCGAGTTTTCATATTTTTATTGTTTCTAATTTGTTTCTTGAAGAGAAAAAACAATTTCGAATGGAAATAATTTCACTCGTCACTTGTCGGTGCTACTGAAAGGTAAAAATTGTTCCGAATGTTAATCATATCAATAAGGGACACTAACATAACCTGCAAAAAATGCCCCTGTATATCCTTATAATTTAGCAGAAAAAAAAGTAAAAGGAACCGTCACTTTATCCGAATATCTATATTCACGGCATCCGCATTTTCTAATTGTACGGTGAGTAAATGATATTCAATTATGTTAAGCTATTTCAATTTGTTATTTTAACGATAATTATTATTGTTTATTGCTTATATTCTTATTACAAAGAAAACTTGAACTTGACACTCGGTTTGAACGAAAACCTCCGTGATACTAGTCAAAGTTACGCTATTTGTACACTTGGAGCTTGGAGCGCTAGTGCTACGATTTTACCCGCGCGTAATGGCTCGGTGCATCAGCTGACGGGATCGTTTGAAGGTTTGAATTTAATATCAACCGTTTTCCAGCGACATGTTTTTTATTACCGCTTTGTGATTGCTCGATAAATTTTCGTCAAAGGGTTGCTTCATTTTTACATCAGGATATTGTGAAAAAAATTGTGTTCATCGTCCGCTTAGCCTTGTACACGAGTTTTTGAACCAACGACGGGTATTTTAGCCAGGAACAATGTCCGAAGTACATGCCACAGCAACAACGAGAACTCTGGAGGAAGACGAGGTACTCGACGACGTCACCGATGGAGCAAAACTCGTAAAAACTTTGGAGGTGAGTTTTTATTTTATCCTTTTTTTTTTTACCTTTCTAGTTAGTCTTCAATTGCGCCTCGAATAAATTTGCATGTCATCACAGCTCATTGTTATTTATGAAAGAAATCACGAGAGCCATTAAATTTGGCTTGTCACAAATTTGAAAAAAATACGTAAAATCAAATGTATGGTGAAAAAAATAAAGATTATGCTCTCGGGACAAAAGTTTATTCGTTCGCACATTGAATGGACGAATAGTTTTTGATATTCGTCATGCCGACTGACCAACTGAGCAATTTTCTTCGACAAAGGAAGATTTTTCCATTATTGTTTGATTGAGGATGATTTTTTGTTTATTATTTTGTAAAGAAACATTTTATTTTTATCATTTTTCATTACGCGCCTCCTTCTGCGCAAAATTGCTTCAATGACGACGAATAGTTTGCCACATGGCAAATTATAACTCAATTTATACAGAAAAGTCGAGAGTCATTGTTATTTATTTGCAACGATCCTGAAATCCTTGCCTCACGCATAATCGCAATCGATTGCTATTTTCAAAAAGCCGAGGATTACTTTTGTTTTCTTACAATTCGCCGTGTAGTAACGTCACCGTGCAATTTTCTTGTAAAGAAAAATCTATGTTTGCCGAAAAAAAAAATTTTTTTTACACGAATTCATAAAGAAACGTTTTTCCACGACAAGCTCGCTTGGAGTAAAATCTCTACGAATAGTGGCGCTAAAAAAGTGCCGCTCCTTACTATAAATGCAAAAATATTATTTTCCCGAAAAAGGACGAATAAATTTTAACCCTTAACCCTGGGGTCATTTTTGTTCGAGCCGATTTGAATTGATCGAGCATCCGGTCCAATATACTTGCAATAAAAAGATATTGCTGATTATTATTTCGGATTTTTTTTTCATAGAATGGTAGTGGAAGGTTCGAAGATAGTATATGAATTTTTCTAGATTTTTTATAATAGTTTAAGTTAGTGAAAAATAAGCCGGACAAAAATGATCCAGGTTTCGGGGATAAGGATAGGAAAAAAACCTTTCAGAGTTAAGGAGGTTGGTCACCTAACGCATAATGATAATAATACGTTCAAATTTATTCAGGATACTCGCGAATAGGTATAACGACTCTGTGCAAAATTTCAAGTCATTCCTCTGCATAGTTTTCCTGTAATTGTTGAATTTGCACCCTTATACATGGGCGACCATAGCTAAATCGTACGTACCTCATTGAATACTTTATAACTATGTTGAAAATGATAAGAATTTAATGAAAATGGATCCAGATAATTCTTCACATCTTTAGGAAAAAGTTCGCAGAGAGCAAAAGGTTTCATGTACATAGTTATTAAAAAAATTCTAAAAATAAAACAGCTCTCGTTGTATTAGAATGTTCGCTCGGGAACTTGTGACGCGGACCTCTCTCTCTCGCACGCTGCCCGCCCGGCAACCCGCGCACAAGCGACCTCGCCCTGATTTTCCCCTCCCGCACGGAGGTATCCATCCTCCTTAAGGGCTAATAATGCACGCAAGGGCAACTTTCCTCGCTGATTTTCTCTAATAACCTCTTCTTTTTATTCTTTTCATAATTGATATCGGTCTGTCGATTTCGCACTCAAAATTCTTGTTATTTTCGAATGATCTTAAGATCTATAAGGAAATTCATTCCGTCACGGACTCTCTGCTCTTGCAAGCACATATCAATGCGGTATCTCAGCGGTTTGTCGCTAATGGTTTGAGGTTTAATGTTGGAAAGTGTAAGGCGATATCTTTTACGCGTTCTGCAGAGTCTCATGCAAATTATAGCCTTCGTTCCATGCCGCCGGAGAAGTGTAAGCCAGATCAGAGACACGGGAGTTTTGTTGGACTCTCGTCTTTTTTTTCTTTCACAGATTAATTTTCTTAAGAACAATGCTGTCAGAGCGATCAAGTAAAAAACGATACCTGATATTCATATGTTTCCTCGCGTGCAGAATGACAGACATTATTGTATCCGAGATTTGCACACACGATGACTTTCGCGATTAAATTTCTCGGGAAAATCCCTGGCAAGGCACAATTTTTTAAATACCATTGGAAAGTTTACGATTTCATCTTTCAATACTCAAAATTTGAATAAGATCTCTCGTCTTTATCAAAAGGTATCATGTCACTTCCGGTGAAAATGGAATCAACTGTCATAAGACCCATGTTAAAATAGGTAATTTTAAATTACTCGTTCGCAATAATTTGCCTGGCAACATACCCTGAAATTTTGAGAGAGTGTCCATTGCATCTTAGATAACACTCTCCCAAAGTTTCATTCGTATCACCGGTTTTTTAATTAACTGGTGAGCCACCTTAAAATTGCCGTTAATATAATAAATTGAAAAATATAACATTATGATGCCACACATGTTACGCTATATCTATATATATCAAAATCCGTGAAATTAAATTGCCTATAACAGGTGCATCTGTCAGTTTTAACGAAAAATAAAAAAAAAACGTCCTCATTATTTTTACTTAATCTACATTATGCGCCTCAATGATTGAAAAAAAAAAATTTCATTCATACTCCTAATTCATAATAATACGATTGATTGTATTGATTCTGTCGCCCGCTTCGATTTTAGGGCCCCGTCCAAGCCTCTCAGAGCTATTGATCAGCTTTTTCGTATCCCGATCGGTCCGGGTGAACTTCAGCATAGATCGATATCTATTAGGCTTAGGTGATACGTCGAATAAGTATCCACAGATCGATTTTTTTTTTCTATTCCTATTTCCTCTTTCGAGAACGCATGTCGATCTGCGTTATTCGTTTTTTTTTTCTGACATTGCCTCTGTTGCTCTGCTATTTTCCCGATATTGAATTGCTCATGCGCTATGCTGCTTTACTATTAGCCCTATTAGCTTTATTATAATCTTGGTTATTTCTTTATTAATCAAGAAAAATTATCTTTTTTTCTTTTCTTTTCTGACATTGCCATTATCGCTCTGTTATTTTCCTGGTAGCGAATTGCTATCCGTTATGCGGCTTTATTACTAGCTTTATTATTATCTTTATTGCTCATTAGTTACTAATAGCTCGATCTATCATTGTAGCTCTTTTCTGGCTATCTTGCGTACACATTATCTTATGTATGATTCCAAAGGATAATTCCCGTATAAATAAATAAATAAATAAATAAAGAATAAAGTAAGATTTCCAATGATTCGACTTTAAAAAAGATGAGCTCGTTTTGAGTAAAATCCCTTTGAACAAAATCATCCACGAATGTTCTTCTCAAGTTGAGAATTCATTCAATCTCATTTGAAATACCGAAACTCTCTCTCTATCTCTCTCTCTCTCTCTCTCTCTCTCTCATCGTCTCGTTTCTTCAGGGAAATGGAATTACCGCCGGTGATATCAAGAAGCTTCAGGAGGCCGGTTATTACACGGTCGAAGCAGTTGCGTACACGCCGAAGAAGCATCTTCTCGCCATAAAGGGTATCAGCGAGGCGAAGGCGGAAAAGATTCTGAACGAAGCGAGCAAACTGGTGGCAATGGGTTTCAAGTCGGCGACGGAGATACATCAGATGCGTGCCAACATCGTGTTCGTATCAACCGGATCGGCCGAATTGGACAGATTACTGGGCGGTGGAATTGAGACGGGCTCGATAACCGAGCTATTCGGTGAATTCAGAACCGGCAAAACTCAGCTCTGCCATACACTCGCGGTTAATTGTCAATTACCGATCGACATGGGCGGCGCTGAGGGCAAGTGCCTCTACATCGACACCGAGGGCACATTTCGTCCTGAGCGCCTGATCGCCGTAGCCGAGAGATACAAAATCGCGGGTGATTCGGTTCTCGACAATGTTGCCTGCGCTCGTGCATACAATACCGATCATCAGACTCAGCTCGTTGTTCAGGCGAGCGCGATGATGACCGAGTCGCGTTATGCTCTGCTGATAGTTGACAGCGCTACCGGCCTCTACAGAACCGATTACACGGGCAGGGGCGAGCTCAATGCTCGACAAATTCATCTCGCGAGATTTCTCCGTCTCCTGCTGAGACTAGCCGACGAGCACGGGGTTGCCGTTGTTATTACGAATCAGGTTGTCGCGAATGTCGACGGTGTTGCGAGTATGTTTGGGGGTGATCAGAAAAAACCGATTGGCGGCAATATTATCGCGCATTCGAGCACAACGAGACTGTCATTGCGCAAGGGACGCGGCGAAACGAGAATATGCAAGATCTATGATTCTCCGTGTTTGCCGGAAAGCGAGGCAATGTTTTCCATCAATCCGGACGGTGTAGGCGACGTTAAGGAGTAATCCATCGATTATCGCGACTCAATTATCGCTACGTGAACTTGGATACAAAAAAAAAAAACAAATTTCGACAAGAATATTTTATTTATTGATAATTCAAAGTTTAGCTTATCGTAAGTTTTATATTTTTCTACTGCGTCTATCATATGGTTTTTTTTTTCATTATAGTACCTGAAAATACGATTAAAATAGTAATAACAGTAATAATAATAATAATAATAATAATAATAATACTGTTAAGAGACAGTTCGAGGATGGAGCTTGAATCTTTTATTTATTTTCCTGAAAATTCTGCAGGCTTATAAGGTAAATGTAGTAAGAGCGAGCAGTGGCCCAGGTTGGTACGACTCTGGACTGCCACGCAGGCGGCCAGGGTTCGATCCCGCGGCCGGCACCAATGGATTTTTCCAGATGCTTTTTCTGCGAGCTCGGTGATTCGAAACCCACCTTAAATTGTAGGTTCTCACAAATACACTGGGCCAATTAGCAATGAGGTTGCAAAAATCGAGAGAGAAAAATATAGTTCCGTAAATGAACAGAAAAACTAAAATAGTGGGCCCGGTGTAAGAGTGATATAGTGAATGAAAGTGTTGTAAAAAGCCGAAAAGGCTATGCAAGTAAAACTTACTACTAGGTAAATGTAGTGGCCACCACGTCTAAAGGGACTGTTCAGATTGATATACAAATTTAAGACGTGAAGCCTCATGCGTTCTATTAAGGTAGTCCTAGCGTTTTTGCGCATAGAGCCTTTGTCGCATGAAATTTTGATACGTTAGTCTTAAAGTACCCTGATAATGCACCTGGAAAGTTTGAGTGTACCTTAACGACCTTTTTAACGAGAAAAATTGATGAGTTAAAAATCACGATTTTAGCATAGCGAATATAGGAAGAATCATGACCGCGCGGAGATTATCTCGAAATTCATACACTAATATAGTCAAGAGTCACACAGCCGAACGCTCATTTTGTTTTAAACATATTGAGGATTCAGATTTTCACGAAAAAACGTAAGCTCAACGGATTTTTGAAAAATATTTTACGAGTTTTCGGTAGCCACGGGTACCGACTCTCTCTCTCTCTCTTGTTTCATGCATGCTCCGTTCACAGCGCGCTCCGCCGCGTCTGCGTTTCCGCTAATTCAGCCCCGCTGGTCGCCCAAAAAAAGCATGTTTTCTCGATTTTTTTTTTTCACATTATATATAAATTATTTTATTCAAAATGTTGAGTGCATCAAAGAATTTCAACGGTATTTAAAAAAATTTTCATCCAAAAATATTGAAAATTCAGCCGGTGGGACCTGGTTTCACGATAACTCGTGATAACTTTATCTGAAATTAAAAAACCAAATATTTTCTGTTAGTAGATAAGTATAGCTCGTGATTGAACCAAGGATTGAAAAAAAAAAAATTAAAATTTGAATTTTTGGCAGAGTTTTATGCAAAACAATACATTTTTTTTATACAATTTACACTACGTATAGCCTTGTAATATTTGTTGTAATAAAAAAAATCCTTCGTTCAATCACGAGCTATACTTAACTGCTAACAGAATATATTTAGTATTTTAATTTCAGATAAAGCTATCACGAGTTATCGTGACCACTGCAAGGACGCTTTTTTTTTAGGGGTCTCTTCCCAAACCAGGTCCCACCGGCTGAATTTCCAACATTTTTGGATGAAATTTTTTAAAAATACTGTTGAAATGTTACTCTTCGATGTCCTTAACATTTTGAATAATATAATTTATATTTAATGTAAAAAAACAAATTAAGAAAACGTGATTATTTTTGGCTTTGCAACCCATGTAACCCCTTAATGACTTCAAACACCTTGAAGTTTATGATTTCGAGTTTCTAAAACACATGCAATGTTCATTAAAATATTGCATAATTTATTACTTATACCGCGAGAAAGGTGGAAAGCTGGAATGTACCAGTGCCCGCACAGCGCTTATTAGCTATGTCCCAGTGTTCTCAAATCTCGTTAGAATTAGCTTTTGGAACTCAATAGTGCATCACGATAAAATGGATACCGATTAATTCAAAATAAAAAATTTCAATTTGGTCAGGAAAGTCAAGGATTAAATTTTGGCAACATGTATGTCGTACCGTGCGGCTACCAGGCCTATCGAACTATATGCGAGTCTGTACCAGTCTCCGAACCGTGTCTTGACAAGGGGTACAGCCGGTACAGCTTATGATTTGTTTGTCCCAATAATAGAACACTAAGATTACATGGTTCAATTGAGCTTTACAGAAAGTTTAACTGATGCATGGAAAACCCTACTTTGTCCTGAAAAAAATGAGCTATAATTTGTCTCGAATGCGCGATCTAAATCTAAACGATGAGCATTAAAAATCTTTTATTATTTCTTAGCATATTATTAATAAATTTAATTGTTTGCGTTGGTGTGCAACGCGACTGGGACGTGTGCGGCCACTGGTACATGTACCTTACCCGCTTTTACTTTTATATTGAATTTTAGCGGGAACAAAAATCACCGTTGGCGGCGCTGGCATCGCGACGTACCTTTGGTCAATTGGTCACCTCGAAAATGCCATTTTACGAAATAAGGAGGTGGCAAAATGTCAAAAAATCTTGCAATAAGATGAATAAAAATTACGATTAACAAAAAAAAACAAAACTGAAAATAAGAAAATGAGAAATAAACAATGGGGGAAATTGAATGGTGATCTACTTAATATTTGCGGGGATACAAGCTTTATTATTAGAAAAAAAAATCGATTTCCATTTTCGAAATAAAAATGACGAATTCAGAAGAGTCAGTAGAAAACTGATTTCAGTTTTAAAAACAATTATTGATATCCCGGTTTCGTTTCGTAGCGATATCGAATCAAATGTACAAAGTTATTGTTCGCATAATTTTTAATTGGGAAGAATTTATGCTATATTTTCTAACAGCATATTAATAATTACAACTATTTGTATGAATATCGGTTGATTTTTTTTTATATCATTGATTTTGAATTCGATTTATAAAAACTTCGATAACAATCATACATTGTTAGAAATTGATTTATTTTTATAACTGCATAATGTATTATAATTATAATCTATTCGAGTACGAGAAGCGTCCGTCACTATATATGAGAAGGGGTCATATCATGTGCCTAATCATTTACAATATGGCCGCTTCCCAGCAGAAGCTCGAGGGACACGTTTAACGTGCATATATATATACGTACACGAATTTGTTACCTATAATAATGGCTCCCATCGTGTGTAGGAGCTTCAAGGGAAACATGAACCGGTTTATCGCTGATGCACAGCTAATTCAGTGTTTGATCGTGTTTTTCGGACTCTTCAGCCTCTCGTTGGGCCTCTACGAGGATCAAGTTGGAAAATTTGATTGGTAAATAAATATTAAAACAAAAAAAGTAACCCGCATCGTCGTTCCCAACCTCATTTTCTTTTACTCCGAAATACTTGTTTTCTGACAGTCACCACGAATCCCATTAATTTTCATGAAATTCTCATCGGTTTTTTTTTCCCCCTATTTGTCATCTTAATCTCGACAACAGGAGACAAAATTACGTCGGCAGAATAAAGTTTGCCAGTTTTGACACAGTTTCCACGGCTAAGAAAATTATTGTCGCTACGGAGGAAAATGTCGTTGCTGCTCTCAACATCAAGTCCGGTGAGTGAATAAACTGATTATTCAATAAATTTTAACTACAATCATTCGTTTACTCCGTTTTTCACGAATCGAGATATTTGAAAAATCTTTGTTCGGCGTATGCGCTATAAGACAAAATTAACCCTTAAACCCAAACATTTTTTTTTTTTTTGTAAAACGTTCCATTTTTATTTGGCTCGTTTTCCACCCAACTTAACTAATTATAAAAAATCTATAAAAATTCATATACTATCTTTGAACCTTCCGCTACAACGCTATGAAAAATAAAATCTGAAATAATCATTTGCAACATCTTTTTTTTGTATTTGTATATATTGCACGGGATTCGCGACCTATTCGAACAATTAAAATTGGCTCGGACAAAAATGACCCACCTTTTTTAAGCAAGGTTTCTACTTTGTTGGATTTTTCGCCAATTTTTTATGCAAAAAATATTAAAAATAGAATATTGACATTTTATATATTTACCAAGCGGTATTTATTGAATTCGATAATATCTTTTAAAATTTGACAAAACATGGTATTGGGAGCGGGAGGAGCCACGTATGTCGTTGCGTCGGCAATGATATTCTTCGCTTGCGCAAGTCCCAAGTCCTGGACAAGTGATCCGAAGCAAAAAATCAAACATATTTTTACTTTGTACAATATTGTTTATAAGTTGAACTGAAATGAAGAAGAAATATTGAAAAATAAAAAAATAGTGAGCGATCGAAGGGGAATTTTAGTTTTTTGCCAAAAACTTGCATTTTCTCGTTCATAAAATACAAATGTTTGAATATTTTTGGATAATTCTCGTTCGACTTATACACAATATTGTACAAAGTAAAAATATGTTTGATTTTTTTGCTTCGGATCACCTGCCCAGGACTTGGGACTTGCGCAAGCGAAGAATATCATCGCCGGCGCACCGACATACATGGCTCATCCTCCCACTCCCAAAACCATGTTTCGTCAAACTCAAAAAGATATTATCGCGTTCAATAAAGACCGCTTGGTAAACATACCAAATATCAATATTCTATATTTAATATTTTTCGCATAAAAAATTGTTGAAAAATCGAACATTTTTTGGCCCAACAAAGTAGAAACCTCCCTTAACGGGGGTGGCTCGGTGTTAAAAATTTGAAAAAAAGCAGTTTTTTTTTTATACTTCCCTTTGACATTTTTCTCCAGGTCAAATTTTGTGGAGGAGAGTATTGGAGAAGGGCTATACCGGTAGGATAAGGTACCTGGGCGGCGTAGCGGACGGCGAACTCATATCGGTGAGCGGCGGCGTACCGGCTATCGTACGAGCGTGGGATCTCGCTTCGGGTCATTTACTCAATGCGTGGCCAGTGGCGGAACAAAATCCTGATAGGTAAAAAGAGCGGTTTAGCGAAAAAAAAACAGACGATAATATTCGCCCTCGATAGGGGAGAACGGACGTGAGCAGGCCCATCCGAGAGAGAACTCTGATAAGTCGACGTATAAGATCGTATCTTGAGTCGGTACGAACTCTGAAATCTTTGACTCGAAAGTACAAGCTTCGCGCGCTATGAAATGGCGAGCGACAATATTTTATTGTAAATAATTGACCCTTTAACGGCCGGTGGGACACGCATACGTCCCACCTACTTTGAAGAATCGTAACTTCCAGAAAAATGAACGCATCGACATCGTTAAGGTCGCATTTTGAAGATGAAGAATGCATCTAATCATGAAAAATTCGGCGAACACAAGGGTTGCACCCATTCAGTTTTACACCCTGCCGAAAAGTGCGAAAATTGCGAAAAAATGAGAAATCAGCATAACTTTCGGGCAAAATTTTTTTTAGAGTCGCGATCTCAAAAGTATGTGCTTTGAAATAACATCGAAAATTTGTAGCAAAAAGGTCCGAACGAAAAATCACCCCTAACGGTAATAAAATATCGATAACCGCACCCCTAGCAATGGCGATACGCCCAATAGTGCACTTTCATTGATGTTTAATTCATAAATATTTTTGAAAACACATGAAAAATTTTTAGCAAGAATATCCGAATGGAAAACTACCCCTAGTGGTAACGAAACGTCGAAAACCACCCCCTAGAAATGGTGATACGCCCAAAAATGCATTTCCATTGATGTTCGGTTCATATATATTTTCGAAAGAGAAGGAAAATTTTTATCAAGAACATCCGAATCAAAAACTACCCCTAAAAGTAACAAAACATAAAAAACCGCCCTTAGCAGCGGTGATGCGCCTGAAAATGCACTTTTATTGATGTTCAGTTCATATAAATTTTTGAAAACACATGAAAAATTTGTAGCAAGAATATCCGAATTTTATCCAACTGAAGGGTTGTTCATAAGGGTTGGAATTATCCCTAAGTCCTTCAGAATATGCTCATGTGTTCCGGAACACTAATTTTCCGATTCAGACCAGGATAAAATAATAGAAAATAGGATGATAACATTTTATCCATTGGGTAGGTGAATTTCTCTCAATTGAGGGGTAGTAGGGTGGTCCTTATTTAGGGCTCGGACGAATTTTTAATCAAACGCCCCCCAAATAGGCTCCAAATAATTAAAAAAAAAAAAATACCATAATTTTTTTATATTTTTATCCAGACTCTAATCCCTCGCACCCGAGGGTGAATTTCCCCATTTGAAAAACACGTGTTTCGGCCATATTCTCAGGATATATTTTATTCTAAGAGTAATAATTTAAAAAAAAATCTGTAACTGCGAGATTTTAGTGTTCATTGGTGCTACCATATAAAAAAAAATCACATTATCATACGGATCAATTTAAACAAATTGCACACCCTTTAACTTTGAAACATGTTGGTGACTCACGTTACCACCTCGATTTTCTTGAATTTTTCTAATTTATTTACTTTTTAACGTATTCAGATTCGGTTTTTGGCACTTTTCAGTTACTTTAGTGATGAAATAACATAAATATACACTCTAATTGGTATAATTGCTTATAATATAAGATTTATAAATAAACAAGCTAAAAAAAATGACGTTTTTTTCGGAAAAATTCACTCTTAAAGAATCTATCCAAGGTAATAACTTGAAATTTAGTGAGAGTGGGTTTTCCGGGTTACTGATTACGAATCTGATTTCAGATTTTTCAAATTTAATATTTAAATTTCGGTGTCCACCATCTTGAATCCGCCATCTTTAATTTTGCCGATCTGATAGCGGATTCGTAATCAGTGACCCCAAAAACCCCCTCTCACTATTTCAAGTTATTACCTTGGATAGATTATCTTCAAGACTGAATTTTTCCGAAAAAACGTCTTTTTTTTTTGGCTTGTTTATTTATAAATCTCATATTATAAACAATGATGACAATTAGACGGTATATTTATGTTATTTCATCACTGAAGTAACTGAAAAGTGTAAAAAACCGAATCTGAATACGTTAAAAAGTAAATAAATTAGAAAAAATTCAAGAAAATCGAGGTGGTAACGTGGCTTACCAGCATGTTTCAAAGTTAAAGGGTATGCAATTTGTCTAAATTGATCCGTATGATAGTGTGATTTTTTTTTCCATATAGTAGCACCAATGAACACTAAAATCTCGCAGTTAGAGATTTTTTAAAAAATTATTACTCTTAGAATAAAATATATCCTGAGAATATGGCCGAAACACGTGTTTTTCAAATGGGGAAACTCACCCTCGGGTGCGAGGGGTTAGAGTCTAGATAAAAATCTGAAAAAATTAGGGTATTTTTTTTTTTAATTATTTGGAGCCGATTCGGGGGGCGTTTGATTAAAAATTCGTCCGAGCCCTGAATAAGGACCACCCAAAGGGGTAGTTCATAAGGGTTGATTGATCCGTAATTTTTTCGGAATCCCACTACGTGTTCCGGAATGATTTTTTCTCAATTTCTGGCAGAAATGAACGATGAGAAATGAAATTAAGATGTTTTCAAGCGATTGGGGGTGGTTTTTTTGATTTGGGGGTAGTTTCTGGGGATAGGAAAATTCTGAAATATTTTTTTTCTCACAATGGGTACTCGTGAATTCAGATTCACCGTGTACCAACTTTGCCAAACGTTCAAAAAAAAAAAAAAAAAACTCAGCTGTTAAAGGGTTAACGTCCGATTGACCGCTGCGATCCGTTCGAGTCCAAACGAGCGTTTTAAATTTTACGAATCATTTCTGTACCGATTGATGCGCGTTAACTGACAATAATGAAAGGACGAATGGCACGGTGTTTTTGGGCAATTAAGAATAATTTCGATGATCCTTCTGGATTCTCAGCTTCGGCATGACCTATATTGATCCGTTCTCCCCTAATCTTGCGACTCGCAATACTACCGGTCCCCCCTATCGCATGTTTTAATACTCGATACTGTGATATTCGATTTTCCAGGCCAGACACGCCATTTATGTCATTTTCCACAGTCGGATTGTACAGTGCTGAAAGGTTTTATGAAAATGAAAAATTTCCCATACCACATCACAATAAATATCGTTATTATGCGATATTATTACGTTATTTATGATTAATTCACTCTTCTTCATAATCACAAAATGTTTTATCGTCACGCGCGTACCGAGCAATTTCACTGAATTAAAATTACGTGTCGTTAATTGTTGAAAAATTGTTTCATTTGAATCATCGTTGAACAATGAGGTTTTCTCATCGACAGGCTCGAGGACGTCAAGTGGCACATGAAAGACGGAACGCTTCATCATATCTTGCCTCTGTACAATAGCGGAATCGAGGTAACTTCGTATGACAGTAAAACGGGCGAAAAGCTGAAAGCAAGAAAGGTCTCGGCGCCGTTTATCGATCAGCAGACTCGGTAATTATTATTCCCGAGTCAAAATCATTGGAAAATTAATTAAGTGCGATTTTTTTTCACGCCGTTATGCTGAGTCTTTGAAAAAAAAAAAAAATTTTTTGCAGATGCGTCCTGGCCGCCCCGTACCTGGTCTGTCTCAAGGGAGATAATTCTCTGGCCATTGTGTTCATGATAAATTTGTTCGATAGCAATGCCGAGGCACAATCCATCACGATAAATACGATATTCGGTGCGGGAGCGCAGGGACCGTACAAGCTGGAATCCGTACCCGGCGATGAAACCGCCGTGGCTATCAGCGCTGACGACGGTCAGAGAAAACGGGTGATCGTTTTTGGTGAGGTAGCCGTTCCGATTCTTCGAGATATTAGCGGTGATGCCGGGCTTTACGTGATCGTGGCCGATAAGGACAAGAGCTCGCCCGAGAGCACGAGAAAAGAGAAGATTTTGCTGGAAACAACGTTCAAAGACGGCGTAAATATTCGTACAGCTTTGTTAATTTTAGTATTCGTTTTTTTTTTCTTCCCCTCGTATCTCTATCGAACGAACGGAAAAAAAAAAATCATTGGCCTTTTCACTGATTACAACTTTCTTCGTAATTACTAATTACTCATTAACAGAGCTGGGCACTAATTCAAGTACCCCGGTACTTGCAATGTACTGGAAGTACAGTACATGAAGTAAAAAGTACTTTTAAAGTATTTCAAGTATTGTACTTGAGTTTTCAAGTACTTTCCTACAATTAAAGTACTTTTTCAAGTACCAAGTATGAAGCACTTTTGAATACGTCTTGCCTAATGGCTGCACGTATAACGCCTTCTGAATTATATAATTGAGGAACGTTCCGCGCCATTTTTTGGTTAAAATTGTAAGGATCGACCGTTCAAAGGCTCAGGCTACGGTAGTTACGGTCTCAATGTCAATTGCACGGCTCCGTTTTTAACAATCCGTGTATTATATTCGTTATTTTTTCTTTTTCAAGCCTGAAGCTAAATAAATCTTAATTACAATCGTCGATGCTGTTTTTTAAATTATTTCTAATTATTCGTTTTGATATTTCTCTGTTCCAATTTGCCCAATCTGAGTGAACTGGACATTGTGAAAATATGTTTTGATACAAAAAGTACTCGAATAAAAATCAAATGAGCTCAAAGAGTACGTAAGAAATATAATATAAGCACTAGAACTTACGATATGTATATCTAAAAACTTGAAAAGTATTCAGTACTCGATACTCGACGTATTTCGAGTACTCGATACCCCAAGTACTTCGAATATTTATTACTTTGAGAAAAGTATTTAATACCCGATACTCGACGTATTTCAAGTACACGATACCTCAAGTACTTCGAATATTTAGTGCTTTGAGAAAAGTATTTAATACTCGATACTTGGCGTATTTCAAGTACTCGATACCCCAAGTACTTCGACTATTTAGTACTTTGATAAAAGTATTTAATACTCGATACTCGACGTATTTTAAGTACTCGATACCCCAAGTACTTTAAATATTTAGTACTTTGAGAAAAGTATTTAATACTCGATACTCGACATACTTCAAGTACTCGATACCCCAAGTACTTCGAATATTTAGTACTTTGATAAAAGTATTTAATACTCGATACCCCAAGTACTTCGAATATTTAGTACTTTGAGAAAAGTATTTAATATCCGATACTCGACGTATTTCAAGTACTCGATACCCCATGTACTTCGAATATTTAGTACTTTGAGAAAAGTATTTAATACCCGATACTCGACGTATTTCAAGTACTCGATACCCCAAGTACTTCGAATATTCAGTGCTTTGAGAAAAGTATTTAATACTCGATACTTGACGTATTTCAAGTACTCGATAGCCCATGTACTTCGAATATTTAGTACTTTGATAAAAGTATTTAATACTCGATACTCGACGTATTTTAAGTACTCGATACCCCAAGTACTTTGAATATTTAGTACTTTGAGAAAAGTATTTAATACTCAATACTCGACGTATTGCAAGTACTCGCTATCCCAAGTACTTCGAATATTTAGTACTTTGATAAAAGTATTTAATACCCGATACTCGACGTATTTCAAGTACTCGATACCCCAAGTACTTCGAATATTTAGGACGTTGAGTACTTAGCACTTGAAGTACTTGGTACTTAAAGTATTTACGGTACTTGGTACTTGAAGTACTTGGTACTTCAAGTATTTACGGTACTTGGTACTTGAAATACACGAGTACTTTAAGTACTGGCGATACTTTGTACTTGAAGTACTTTCAGGTACTTTGCCCAGCTCTGCTGACTAATAACCGCTAATTACCAACGATCAATCGCCGATATCATTAATATTACTATTCATTACGAATTATTACCGATTAAACACTGTTACGTCGTTTTATTTTTTACACTATATCTCGTATTCTTGGCCAGGTAACGCATATATCCGCGATCGAACTCTACAACTCGACGCCTTTGCCGAACTTGTCGTCCTCGATAGCGCACACCTCGCTGCTATCCCCGACGATCATGGCTTCGGTGTGCTCGACGCAGGGCAAAGCTTCGTTGACATGTCGTCATGTCGTGTCCTCCGAGGATTACGGAGTCGCCCTGCTGCAGCAAAACAAATTAATGTGGTCGAGGGAGGAGGCACTGGCGAATATCGTTGCCGTCGAGATCCTGGAGCTGCCGATGTCCGATCGCGATCAGACGATCGAGACGGAATTCGATCAGAAAGAAAGTAAGCGAACAGTGAAAAATTTACATTTTTTTTTTCATTCATCCCAAACGTCGCTGGTTCCGCGATGAAACACCCCCGCGATAACGAATAACTGTACAAAAAATTTTAACCCCGCACGGTCACACTCGGTCGATTTCGTCCCAAGCGAAATTTCACATTTGATTGTATAGCAATTTATACCAATTTATAGCAAACGGTACGATAACTTTTGTACTTAACCCTTTCAGCCACGAATTTTTCGCTTGCATTGATTTAAATGAAATTTGGTACACGAAGGTTTTTGGGGTCGCTGATTATACGAATCTGGCATTAGATTTTCAAAATTCAAAATGGCGGATCCAATATGGCGGACGTCAAATTGAAAAATGGTACCAATTTTCCCAAAACTCTGTAATTGAGGATTATTGGGGTCATTGATTACGAAAATCTGGGCGGTTTTTCGGGTCAATAATTACGAGCTTAACATCAGATCTTCCAAATTCAGTTACGAAGTCAACCTCAGGTTTTTAAAATTTAAAGTGGCGATGATCTAAAATTATCAAAAATCATGATATAATAAATTTAGAAAAGATGAAGTCAATTGCAGTCGAAAGAAGAAATCAAATACAGTCGAAAGAGAATTCGTAATCATAGCGACCCCAAAAGCTCCCGAGTACAGAATTTCGGGAAAATTAGTACTTTTTTTCGACTTGACGTTCGCCATATTGGATCCGACATTTTGAATTTTGAAAATCTGTTACCAGATTCGTAATCAACGACCCCAAAAACTCCCGAGTACAGAATTTCGGGAAAATTGGGACCATTTTTCGATTTTACGTCCTCCATATTGGAACCGCCATTTTGAATTTTGAAAATCAAATGCCAGATTCGCAATCAGTGATCCTAAAAACCTCGATATATCCAGAGTTTTGTGGAATTTAGTGCTGTTTCCAAAATGGAAATGAATTTTTTCCATAAAATCAGCATTTTTTGGGTAATTGTTAATTTATAACTATATTAATGAAAGTAAAAAAAAACCCGACTCCAAACGACAGAGTATTCGTGAATTTTTTGAGATTTTTCGAAAGCAATTTAACACGTTGAAAATTGTAAGCGAACATTTTCGATCCAGTGTGACCGCGGAAGCAGCGAAATTACAGGCGTGACCGCGCAGGGTCACAATACAGGCAAAAAATAGCATTACCAAAATTATGCGACCAAGAGCCACGATAGAGCTTGGTCACCGAGTTTCCGTAATTTTTTTTTCCCAGCAAGTTTATTCTCAAAGCGGCGTATCTCGAAAAATCGATTGATGAGAAAACATTTTTACATTTTACACTTGCCCTCTCGGTGACTTAACTTTCATGCTACCGGGATTACCATTTTTTTTTTCAATGCGAGAGTTTTCGTCGAAATATCATGAAACTTCTCATGTATTCCGGGACAAAAAATACGAAGCGAGCGTTAATCCGCCACAGGATATTGGTAAAAAATTTTTCGCTAGGCATAAGTGTTCTTAGTACGCGAATACCGGTCTAAACTGATAAAAATTTAATTTTAAAACAATCAGAAAAGACTTTCGGATACGGAAAAGGTTGCATATTTGCTCAAAACATTGCTGAGATAGGTTGAGAATAGAGCAGATAGAGGGATGACTTTTCGCAAACAAGAACAAAAGTTTAACGAAAGGGAAACGAGTCAGCGCAGAGTATCGAAACTCATTGCGACGATAATGACGTCCAATCAGTGGTAAAATTTGAAAATCGTTTCAGCATATTTTCTTCGATTAATTAACAACAATAAAGGGCGGATATAACTAACATGTGGAAAATATCTGCAGCGATCTGTTAAAAAAAAAAAAAAAATCGACTCATTTGTACTAATTTATTTCAGGAGTCGTGGTTCATTAATCATTTTTTAGAGGATTTTACTTTGCCTGGGGTGTTTTGTCGTGTTACTATGCTGAGTTGAAAATCGAGGCTAAAAAAATTTCTTTTGCGACAATATGGGATCGATAGCATCTTGTTCATGAGCGTTTAGGCAGAAAACTCTGTTTAAAATTATTCGATACGAATTTCTTAATCCACCGCAACCAACGTAATCTCGACTGAACAATTTGGTTTTCAAGAAAAAAAAAAAAAAAAAACAAACAAACAATGTTTTCGCTAATACGATGATATTTTAATGATCAAGTGATATTAATTAACTTTTTTTTATGAATGGGCTGCTGGCAGGTATTGATGTAGACGGTTCATGTAAGTAGCGATGGCGAACGAGATTTTTGATTGCTTTTTCCTCTGTCTTTCTGTTTTTGTATTTTTTTTTTTTAAATGAAGAATCGATGGTGGCATGAATTCGATTTGTCGAATGCGTCTACGGTTTTTGCAGATAGTTTTTTTTTTTCCCATGTATTTATTAATAGCAGAATTTTTAGATAGGCAAACTCGCGCTGAGCTGCCGAGAGAATCGCATGACTTTGGCGTATATTATATATATATATATATATATATATATATATATATATATATATGAGAAATGTGCATGAAAAGCGATAGTCGATACGAATATGCGTTCAAACGGATGTACCCCAGCGTAGAAATACGACGCTATTATGAAATACCGCAGTAGTTTTATCGCAGCGCTTGGATAATTCGTCGTTAATTCTGATTTTCAAGTTGATTACTAACTCGGACAGCAATCATGCACACTGTTGAACAATATATGCATTGAAATTATTGTTAAAAGTGTGGAAAGCCGTTTTTATGCGGATACAGTTGATATATAATTTTTTTACAAGTATGCAATTATCGGTATACTCGAAACAATGAAATCTCAGCAATTTAAATACACGTTAAATTTTTATGTGAAAAAAAAAAAAAAATAGTACTGTGACATTGGACATTGTCCAAATAATTGACGAGTCCTTGATCTTTACGTTTGAATGATTAATTATTTATCGGATTCTAAATGAATTTTAGATTCTCGTACATAATTTTTGTAATTTAAAACACTGAGGTTCGTTGAGATTTTCAGAAAAAAAGTGTTCTTAACTTTGCTTATCCATACAAAATGTCTTTTAGTGTACTAGTCCATTAATTTCAAATATAAAATACGTTAATTTCTGTATATACATCGAGCGTCTAATGGAATAAGGTCGAATCTTGGATGGATACGTTCTTCGGGCATTAATCCTTTAATAAAAGCCTAAAACCAGAAAAAAAAAAAATCTATACGACCTTTTAGCACTGAAATCGCCTTTTTGGCGCTTACGACCTTATTCCATCATACACGCGATATTTATAAGAACGAGGCATAGATTATATTTCAAAAATTCGTATGAAATGGATTTAGCAAGTTTCATAATATTTTTAACAGTGTAAATATGATCTTTCGTGAGCTTGATTGAATAGATACGAGTTCCGTGGCAGCGTCGATAGTTGATTTTCTCGATGCATATTCGTATATACGTATATGTATATTTATATTTCTATCTTTTCGCCACAGGGGATTTAATAGGAATGTTTATGAGAAGAATAAGCGCACAAGCGAATCAAGCCAAAACTTTGTTGCAAACTCTCTTCGGGATGATTCCTCAGCTGTCGAATCAACGAGCTGATTTGGTGAGGGATCAATTTGGCTTACACAAAATGATCGTCGTTGTTACTGCTCCGGGAAAGGTAAATTATTCTTGTGAAACGAAAGATGGAAGATGTTTCAAGAAAAAAAAAAAAAAAAAAAAGGATGACACAAATAATTTTAATTCAAGTTATACGGGATCGAAACGAAAAAAGGTGAAATAATATGGCAATTGAGGGTCAGTGAGATCGAGGGCTTGACGAAGGATTCGAATGCTATGATCCTCTATGTACAACGTGGAAGCATACATTTTCCACATCCGCCTCAGTGCGCCCTGTTGGCCACGGATAAGGTTCGAAAAATTATATATATATATTTATAATATATATATATTTGGGTGGTTCGAAAAAAATTGATATTTTTTTTTTCTCGGAGCTCCATCGAAAAACGTTAGAACATCAAAAAAAAGTAATTTTCCCAAATTTAGGATTAAAAAAAAATATTTAGATAGTGCTCAAGCGACTTTTCGGTTTTTTCTGCTATTTTTTGAAAATCGCGAGGTGAAATTTTTTTTTTCGCTCCCATAGGCATAAAGTGTTTGTATTTAACAGAATCATTATTTTTTTTTCATTTTAGTAATCTGAAATTGTTTTTCAAGCTGCCTCAAGTAATTTATTTGCTGCTTTTTCGGCTTTTTTTTTAGCTGAAAATCATAAAATTAACAATAGTTCAGCTACAAATGTCAATTTTTTTCTTTTTTTTACAAAATAAGAGGTGTGTACGTAAAAAAAAACATTTTTCGCTCCAAATTTTCGTGAAAATCGAAAATCATGAAAATTTGCAGCGAAAAATGTTTTTTTTTAAATGTACACACCTCTTATTTTGTTAAAAAGAAAAAAATTGACATTTACAAATTATTTTTTTATTTTTTTTTGATGTTCCAACGTTTTTCGATGGAGCTCCGAGGAAAAAAAATTATCGATTTTTTTTTAACCACCCTAATATATGAGTACAAACATCAATTATCGGCCAAGTTTGAGCTTCACTATCGGGGATCTTTTTGTAAGTTACACAGCTTGGCGTCTGTGTTGAAAAACACGTGCCATAATTTTTTCAGATTTTTTCCTCCATTTTTTTAGCTAACATTGGCTATCGAATTCTTTGATTTGAAACTTTTTTTGTTTCTTTTTTATTTAATTTTGGCGGCTTTTTTTAAAAAAAAAACCGATTCTATATTTTTATTGTAAAAAAATCTCAACTTTCCGAAAAAAAAATATTTTAATTAATATACGTGCAGAAGACTATCAAAATCAAGATTACAATCTGAAAAGTTGTTTTTCGCCATTGCCCAAAGTTCAAAAAAATTTTCCATATT
Organism: Rhorus exstirpatorius; assembly: GCA_963564615.1. Taxonomy (NCBI): domain Eukaryota; kingdom Metazoa; phylum Arthropoda; class Insecta; order Hymenoptera; family Ichneumonidae; genus Rhorus; species Rhorus exstirpatorius. The sequence continues at coordinate 18,563,710 of OY751315.1, forward strand.
TTTTTTCAGAAAGCTGAGAAAATTTTACGTAATACTTGTCATTTTTAAGTTGGTATCTCTAAAAATACTCCTGGGGTTAATAAAAATGTAAAAAAAAAAAAACATTATATATCTCATTTATTTTAACAATTTTAATACCAAATGTAACTTTTGAGTTTTTGGAAAATATTGAGTATCCGAATTCAAAGACTGAAATTGAACAGAGATCTTTGCGTTCAAAGACTGTCAAAGGTACTCAATCATTGCATTCGATTTCGCCTGTACCAAATAATTTGGGAACAGTTATACTCAAACCTGTGTCGTACTCAGAAACGTTTTCTCCAGCACATGTATTTCAACTCGAATGATTGTATGTTATCGTAATGGTAAAATAATAAAAACAATAACCCAGTATTTACACCGGTACGCAACAATTGTCTATTGTTCGTTTCAGCAGCCACTCCAAAAAATAAAAAAATATTAAAATTGTTAGAATAAATGAGATTTATAATGTTTTTTTTTTTACATTTTTATAAATCCCAGGAGTGTTTTTAGAGATCCCAACTTAAAAATGACAAATATTACGTAAAATTTTCTCAGTTTTCTGAAAAAAATATGGAAATTTATTTTTAAACTTTGGGCAATGACGAAAAAACGACTTTACAGATTATAACCTTGATTTTGAGAGTCTTCTACACGTATATCAATCAGACTACATTTTTTCGCAAAGTTGAGACTTTTTTACAAAAAAAAATATAGAATTGGGTTTTTTTTTTTCAAATTCAAGCCGCCAAAATTGAATGAAAAAAAAAAACAAAAAAGTTTCAAATGAAAGAATTCGATAGCCAATGGTAGCGAAAAAAAAATGGAGTAAAAAATCTGAAAAAATTATGGCACGTGTTTTTCAACACAGACACCAAGCTGTGCAACTTGCAAAAAGATCCCCGATAGTGAAGCCAAAATTTGACCGATAATTGATGTTTTTACACATAAATTAAACCAATCAATGAATTATCCTCGTATTCAATCACGATTCTTAATAATTTTATCGTTTTTAATTTTTATTCTCTCTTAGAAATCCGGCGAGGGCATAATTTATACGTTCAATCCTATAACCGGACAGCCTCTCGGTGGTATTGAAAAATTGGGCTACAGGATAAAACAATCGATGTTACTGCACGCAGCCAACGAGGATTTTATTCGTCCTATACTCATACTTGACAGTCGCGACAAGATTCACGTGTATCCCGTAAGTGCCACGACGATTGCCGCGACCGCTGGCAAAAGTACATATCTCTTTACAGCCGATCGAACGACCGGTGTACTTTCGGGTTTTTCACTCTCCTACAGCACGTCCCAGGTACGCTGAAAATTATCTCGCGCGAATATTATGATCGAACGAGAGTGTCGCGATAACGCTTGATTTGTCTCTTTTCGTTTTTTTTTTTTTATTACTTTCTTCTTTTTTTTTCTCGTACCCTCTCCCGTTCAGGAATTGATAGCTCACAAAGTTTGGGAATTGGTTATCTCGCCAAAGTCTCAGAGTATAAGCCAGGTCGTTTCGAAGAATCCACTGGAGCGCGTGCATTCGCAGGGTCGCGTTTTGGGCGATCGTTCGGTACTTTACAAATACATAAATCCAAATATCGTCGTTATCGTCACCGAAGGCGTCGGGAGCATGCACAAAAGTGAGTATTTTCCACGTATTTTCAATCCTAAATACAGATAAACGTGAGTTATAGTGTGAAATTTTTTTTTTTTTCCCCTCCAATGGCTCGTAAGCTTATTGAGAAGAAGAAAAAAAAAAAAAGAAAAGAAATTGAAAAGTATGCCTAAATCTACGAATTTTCAGGCAGCATGTTTAAATACATTTTTCATATTATTATTTATAAAATTTATCGAACTATTCATCTTGTCATCGTACATCCCCACATACGTAATATCCAGAAATTTCTGTGAAATGTGATTTTTTTTTTCAACGATTCGGAGCGCATTGAGGCTGAAAACTTGAAGAAAAAAAATAAAAATTATCATTATAAGGCTTTTCTGTGCGAAGAAGTAAACAAAAAGAAAGAATGAAAAAATGAAAAATAATTCCAAGCAACGTTTCCCCATCATCCAGATACCCTCAATTTGTATCTCCTGGATGTCGTATCGGGAGCCATGATATTCTCGATCGTGCACAAACGCGTAAGGGGACCGATACACGTCGTTCATTCGGAGAATTGGGTGCTGTACAGTTATTACAACGAGAAAAGTCGAAGAAATGAGATTGCAACGTTGGAACTGTACGAGGGAAACATGCAAAGTAACACCACAGGTAACGGATGAGAATTCCCTTCTTTGATATTTCACGAGAGTTCAAAAAATCCGAAACAATTTACGAATTATCAGAGATGATTATTGTAACTTTGTTGTTGTTTTTTTTTTTCTGTTTTTTTTTTTTTTTGTTCTTTCTCAATTTTACAGAATTCTCGTCATTGACGACAACGAGATTGCCAATTGTCGAGAGACAGGCGTTCATATTCCCGGCTACGATTGAATCGATGCGAGAGACCATTACCGAGAAAGGAATAACGAGCAAGCATATATTGGTGTCTCTGGCGAACGGGGGTATATTGGAGCTACCGTGGATGATGATCGATCCGAGAAGGCCTATGAATCCCGAAATAAGGGAGGAGGGTGTCATACCGTATATGCCGGAAATACCGATACACATGGACGCAATCGTTAATTACAATCAAAGTGTTTTCAGGGTATCGTCAATTTATACGAGTCCAAGCGGCCTTGAGAGTACCTGCTTGGTCTTCGTGCACGGTCTCGGTAAGTTTCGTTCGAACAACGATTTTCGTTTTTAAAATACAACAAAAATAATACGATTATAATAATTTCACTTTTATCATCATAAAATATGATGATGCATAATGATAACGAAAAAAAAAAAAAAAACAAGCATCGCCTTGAATACGAAACTTGCATTATTTTCAACTTTTAAATTATTTAAAAGACAATTATTCAAAAAAATCGTTCGCATAGGTTTTTTTTTCAGTTAATCATCATTATTTAATTATTAACACCAGCTTGAAAATTGAGCTGCATTTCAAACGTATATCGCGCGACAGTGACGTCACAACACCCCAGCGCAGCAGCGCCTCTAGCGGTAAAATTAAGAAATTCAAGCATCTAATCCATTCCTAACCCCCAAAAAAATCTTCGTAATTCGTAAATATGGATTCAAACGTGAATAATGTGCCTGAACAATCGAAGAAAGTGTACAAGTATTGTTTTGTACGATGTTGCAAAAAAACAGCTGTATCAACACCAAAAAAAAAAAAAGAGTTTATTTGCGTTAGAAACATCTCTGAATCTATTCTTGGCAAATTTTCAGTTGTCGCTTTCACGTATCCTTGATTCGTTTTTATTTATTTTTTTTAAGTTACAGCATACGCTTTAATGTACATTGAACAGACTCGTGCGCTAATGATTTAGATTCGCGAATTTTTTCACCGACGGATATCTCTATCCGTTTAACTTGGGTTATCCGGCGGATAACTCTATCGGGAAAATAACCCTGATTTAATAAATCGGGCATAACCTTACCCCAGTACCAAGGGGTGTTGTGACGTCACTCGGTCAGCAGAGCGCGTAAATTTCTTACAATTTTGACACCTCAAGGTATACAATAATTGACTTGCTTAAAAAAATTGATGCAATGTTCCATTAACTTCCGAAAATATTTAACTATGACGGAATGATAAAAAAAAAAAAAAGAAGAAAATCGTTTACATGCAAGTTCTCTATTGATTAATTGATTAATTTTTTTTTTTCATTCGCAGATCTGTATTATACACGTGTCGCACCGTCCAAGAACTTTGACGTACTGAAGGAAGACTTTGATTACTATCTTATCGTGATAGTCCTCGGGGCTCTGCTGATATCATCCTACGTAACCAAGAAACTGGCATCGCAGAAAGCACAGAAGCAAGCGTGGAAGTGAAAGTGGTTGATTTTTTGTTTTTTAAATTTTTTTAAAAATTATTCTGTTACAAACACACACACCAAAAAGCCATAATGTAACGGTTTCTTTCTTCATCTCTATTCACTTAATAGAACACTTAGCCGAAGGTATAATTTACGAAAAAAAAAAAAAAAAAAAGAAACGCCCATTTTGTTAATGGATAATCGATATGCGTTGAAAGTGTATAATTGGAAATACGTCGTTGAAAAATGCTATCCAAAGATCTTATCGAATAGACGAACATAGATTTTTTAGCATTATCTCGTTTAAAATCGTTTATATAATATAGAGATTGATCGTACGATGGTATTCTCCGATTTATCGTTCGAGAATCCCAAGAGGGAGAGAGAGAGAGAGAGAGTGAGAGAGAGCGCCACGTGTATTAGTCACGACATAGGACCGATGTGGACCACGTTTATTAAAGGATAATAAAACAAACAAAGAGAATGAAAAAAACTGATTTTATGCTCGTACACAACGACCTCGACGAAACGTTGCAATCGTTGCTTCGCGAAAACAAATTTCGCTCGCGGTTCAAAAATCCCAATGCGAACTTCGTAAAATCGCGATAAAACGATCGTTTCGAAACCATCGCGGTGCGATGATCTTTCGAGATTCAAATCTATCGGCTAATTTCACTTTTCTTTGTTTTTTTTTTTTTTTTCCCCAGCCAATCCGACGAATTCATAATTAATTCGGAAAATTTCCGCCAGATGGCGAAGTAGTCATCTGTTCTCGCGCAATTGAGACGGGCCCTTTCGTGCATGTACTCAAAACGGGATGAGACGGATGAGAGGCAGATGGAATTGAGGAGCATATGTCAAAGGTCAAGTATAATCTTCGAAACAACGTGACTCACGGATGATCGAAGGTTTTAAGTTTTTATTGGGCTTTGGAGCGAATCTCTTGAAAATAATGACAAAACGCTTAATTTTTGTGTTTTTGTGTTTTTTTTTTTTTTCGTTTAACTTTTCAGTGTCAAATACTTCTTATACTCGTCGTCGGTGGTTTGCCGGCTGATCGCTCGAATTTTTGCCGGAGTGACATATCGATGCGACTCGTTATTCCAGGGTAACGCGGACGGTTATTGATCGGATCATGCGACTGCGCGAGTAAAATTGCTCATCACGTGTCGCCACAAACTGCGGGACCGGGGGGAGAACTCGAGGAAGCTAGAAAAGCGTTAGAAAAGGAGAGAGAGAGAGAGACAGCATTTTATGCGGCGTTCGGCCGACTGATAGACGACGCCGCATAGCACAAACGATACGCTGGTGGGACGGACACGTGTGTGACGACTCTCCGCGAGTTCTCGTCGCTTCGAGAATTCAAGAAAGCGCGATTGGAGCTGTGATTTTTTTTTTTTTTTTTTTTTTTTTAATTCTCCCACATCCGGACCACGATATATCATCCGCGTTATCAACGAATCTGAGATAAATTTGACGAGCCAAGGAGGAAGCGCGCAAAGTGCATCAAAGTGCAATATATTGCAATACACGAAACTTCCAAAGGGTACGTAACACACGGGGAGTAAAGAAAACATCTGCTGGTCAGGCTATCCGCGAGCTTTTTTTTTTACTACTCGGAAAATAGCTCGAGGCACAAAATTGGTAAATAAATATTAATTTTAACATGGATCGTTGAATGGCGAAAGAAATTTATCGTTATTACTCGGCCAACTTTGGTCGAGCGGAGTTTAATTGAGCCAAATAATGATATTAGATGGTAATTTGAAAAATTTTATTTGGCGCAATTAAATTTTCATAATAATGGATGTAAATATTTTTTTTTTTTCACTCAATATCAACTATCGACTATCAATATCAACTATGCCACTTGGTGGCAATAAGCGTATAAAAAAAAAAAAATTCAATCCGTAAATCGGATTTGTCCTGATGGTGATGTTTAATTATACAAATTGGCGGATATCAGTGCGCGTTTAATCGCGTAATTATCGGATAAATAAAATTTTATAGGCTATCGGGCCTTTCGATAATTAAAATAGATAAATTTTATCAATTAAATTAATTGATAATCAAATTTGGCTGGTTAATTCGAGAAAAAAAAAAGTATTTTTTCACCCGAGCAAGTTTCACGAGTAGAAAAAAAATATAAAAAATATAAAATATAAAGTGGAGTTGTGTATCATTAAAATTCATATCTTGCGTGATATGGGCTTGACTCGAAAGTGATAAATATTGACGGTCGAGGGACTTCGTTCATTGTCACATATGTTTGTCTTGGATATTTTTCATACTTAGCGAGTTTATAGCACAATTTGAGAGTTTTTTTTGAGAATATTTGCATTGTCAAATTTGAAAATTCTAAAATCATATAGTTTTGATTCTCGTTGCACCGTGGAACCTTTTTCACTGTTATGTTGGCGAATTTGTCAAAGAGTATTCGTCTACATTCGAGAATACTCGATAAAATTTTTATTCAATTCTAAATTCTCTCTTTTGTGAAAGAAAAAAAATCATTTCAGATATTTCGTTCGATTGAAAATAATATTTTTCTCATGGCTGAGATTATGTGACTTTATTGGAAAGTGGACGAAGCAATGAAAAATTTGGTCGAAAGAAAAGGAAATTAAAAAATTCACAACATTTTTTTTCTCAATTATTTTCTCTCTTTCGTATACTCCCTGCGTATTGTGAAAAAAAAACTTTCCCTCGGAATTAATTCTATATATTCTAATATTTGAAAGAAAATTCGTATTTAAATTTTCCTCGAAGCTCGATATCGTTAATTTTCGAATTTTCAAATTTGCGACAAGCTCAAATCTGCTTGGTGCATAAATTTAATTTTCATTCGCACGTAAATGTGTGCCATCGTTTGGTATTCAACCGAACAGCCTTGGCTTAAAAAAAAAAAGAAAAAAAAAAAAAACTCGTTACATGGATTTGGGACAAACTTGAATTATACACCCGCATTGAGGCAAACATAGGAGAGAAGCTCAAACGGCATTTATAGCCCGCAGTGCGGTTTTTTCGAGCTGCGTTGAAAATTGAGTATTCGATAATTCAAAACTCGAAAATAACGGAAGTCTCTGACAATCGTAGGAACTTTTCTCACGTTAATTCGACTGAAATTTACGTAAATGTATTGGAAAAAAAGAGCTTAAGGATGCATCAATTGATCCAATTAATCAATGATGTACAATTTTTTTAATTCCAATTTATTCTTGACTTAATTACTCTTTTTTTTTTGCGAGGAGTTTACCGAACGTTGGGTTTTCGAAAATTTGGCAAATGAAAAACAGAAAAAAAAAAAAAAACAAAAAATTGCGAAAATTAAATTGTGTTGGAGGAAAAAAAAAAGTAATACTTTGATATTATGCAAGAGCAGGCCACTTTATCGCGTGGTGTGTATCCGGTGACGATTGTTCAATCGTGCCATGTAACAGCTGCCGATTGTCAACGCTCAAACGTGTGTACAATTCTACGAGTCTTTTTTTTTGCGGTTTAGCGATTACATATATATATGAGGCATTCCACATCAACATGACCACTTCGAAACCTTAATATCTTGAATTTTTCTGCAATCGACATATGCTATGGTACTCTTTAAAACAAAAATATTGATATGTATTAAATTTATGGTGGCATTGATAGGAGTGAAATTACAGGAAAATGCGATTTTTGCTTGTTTTTTCTCCCGGATTTTATTGCATGGAAATAGTGTGTCGGAGCGAAAAATTGCTAAGAATCGATTTGGTTGTGTTTGTTGCAAGGATAACGAAAAAAAAATTTTAGAAGGCAAGATTTTACATTTTTCATGGAAAAAACTTATTTAAAAAATAAAAATCGATTTTTGGACGATTATGACAGTTTTAAAAAATTTGAAATATTTTTTTTTAATTCCTCGAACTTTTTTCAAAAGGAACACGTCTCTTTCCAGATGGAGAAATTCAATCTAAAGGCTCAGCAAAAAAAAAAGAAAATTGGAAAAAAAATGATATGCAAAATTTGAAATAAAAATGTTATATGTTTCTCAATATTTATTTACAAAATATTCGCAAATATATCGAGAAATATACTCGCATTATATAACATTTTTATTTCAAATTTTGCATAAAATTTTTTTTTCCAATTTTCTTTTTTTTTTTTTGCTGAGCCTTTAGATTGAATTTCTCCATCTGGAAAGAGACGTTTTCGTTTTGAAAAAAGTTCGAGGAATAAAAAAAAAAATATATCAAATTTTTTTAAACTGTCATAATCGTCCAAAAATCGATTTTTATTTTTTAAATAGGTTTTTTTCCATGAAAAATGTAAAATCTTGCCTTCTAAAATTTTTTTTCACGTTATCCTTGCAACAAACCCAACAAAATTGATTCTTAGCAATTTTTCGCTCCGAACCCACTATTTCCATGCAATAAAATCAGGGAGAAAAAAACAAGCAAAAATCGCATTTTCCTGTAATTTCACCCCGATCAATGCCACCATAAATTTAATACATATCAATATTTTTGTTTTACTGAGTACTATAGCACATGTCGATTGCAAAAAAATTCAAGATATTAAGGTTTTGAAGTGGTCATGTTGATGTGGAATGCCTCATATATTATGTACATACGGATAGTATCAAGGTTATCGTCCTAAATTTAGAATCGAGGAAAGTAATGAAAAAAAAATGTAACCATCGACAAATCAAACGATCGTTCTTCACCTGTTGGATATACATTAAGCAAAATATATATTCAGCAAAACGACGAGCAACGACGTTTATTACTATTTCTACGCGATTCGCTGATCGATATTTACGATCAAACGATTGGAACACGTGTGGGCGAGGATTAAAGGCTAGAAAAAAAAAAAAAATTTTCACTCAACTTGCTCAATATCGCAGGAATACTTTGGCTGAAAAAAAAGGTATCTTCGTTGTCGATTAATTTATTTATTTTCGAAAAATCGATACTACAATATATATTCTCAATTAAAAAAAAAAAAAAATAATTGAAGATAATTCAATAAAAATGCATATTTTTTTTTTTTTTAATGAGAAGAGAGCGTGTAATTTTTTCGATTTGGATTGGTTTTTCCGGTTACGTGGATAAATAATTTTGTATTTTGAATTGGAAAAATCCTCTTTGATGCCTCGAAGTCTTTTCCATTTGCTCTTTTGATTAACCAACTTAAAGTCACCGGCACGTAATTTCTGCCTGAGAGACATATGGCTGCGTGCATATATATATGTAAATGCTGCCAGATTGGTTTTTACTCGCTCGTGGTCCACATGCATGCATACGTGTGATCCGGTATACATTATTTCTTATCTAAGATTGCGATAGCCGGTCGTAGGTGATATTTGGTCAGCAGCCTTGCTGCCTTCATGCATGGGCCATTTCTTGGATGAAAATTCGTCCGTAATATTTTTCAATTTTTTTTTCGTACGAAACAGGACAGCTGGAGAAAAAAATTCTAAATTTTGTTTTTTTTTTGTTTTTACTTTTTTTTTTTGCAATTTTTTCAACCGCGTGCATTTTCAAGGGATTCTGAAACTCTCAAAAAATTCTCAATATTTTAAGTAAGCTTGCAACGATATAAACGGATAAAAAGATTTATAATTATAAGCGATATAATTAGAGATCTTTCGATACCTGCCTCGAAGTAAAAAATAAAAAGTAAATTAAAAATAAGAAACTCTTGCCATGGTAATCAATTTTACAAATAAAATATATTTTCATCGTGTACATATTTTACATAAATTTGGAAAATGTAAAAAAAAAATATACATAATTCATTTACTCAGATTTTTTTTTTCCCCCGGGGTTATTAATATTATTACAGTCGATACTACATTTATACCTATTAGAATTTACTTTTGTGGATTCTTACGCGATAAAAAAAAATTTCCTTATTCTTTTCTACATCAACAATTCATTCTCGTTATTTGGAAAAATATCATTTTAATTATTTCTCCAATTTGATTGTTGCAGATCATACATTTTTGTAAAAAAAAAAAGTAAAACAGAAAAATGCTGTGTGACAATAATTTTTTTTCAGATTCAACTTGACCTCAAATACACATGGTTGACAAAAAAAAACAGAAAAAAAATGGAAACAAATTTATGAATTATTTTTTGGCTCGTGCTCTCATAAAAAAAAAAAAAAAAATAGGATAAATACGTGAAATATTATTGGCAAATTTTCATCGATATGTCATGGAATGCCTTTTGTCTTTCGCTTTTATTAATTGTACGGCAAGCGAAACGAGACGTGCACGAGGCTGAATTCGCTATACAATCAAGAGTTACAATTACATTTCCTCCTATTTTGTATACACTCGACTACGTGTGTGTATTATTATTTTTTTTTCCAATTTAATGCTCAATTGACGCAATCTTAATTTTAACAATTTAATTTTCCATCATTTTCATCTTAATTAATGATTTTTTTTTCATCACTCAAGAAAAAATTATCCAAGTCCTCTGATAATATAATCCTATTATCACAGGGTTCAATTTTACATGGAATCGGAAAAATCGATTTTTATAATAGCGATAAAATTCGCCCGATAATCTTCAATGACGATTTTTATGCGATTTTTTTCACGAAAAAAACCAAAATGATTTGGGCTTATTTACCTGTCGCTATTTAATGATAATAATTTGCATAATTATTGAAAATAGTTGAAAAATTCCTCACTACAAAGCAGGTGGAAAATCATGAAAAAAAATTCTCAAAAATCCTCTGGTAATTGTAATAAAAAAAAAATTATATTACAATAAAAATTAGAGAATTGTTAAAAAAAAAAAAAATGACACCAAGGGCTCATTGTGTGGGATACGGTTTAGAAAATTTGATATCCGATGCGAGATTTTCTTGAACTTTTTTTTCTTTTTTTCCCTCAGAGAAAGCGATGGTGGACGTAACGACGGCTCTTCCATCGAACGGTGGTAGATCACTGATGGGCCGTACGAGAGGTGCTCTCAGATCAATGAAATCGGCACTGGGAGGCGGCGGTGAATATCTTCAAGGCTTGGGCAACAGAATAGGCACAGCATTGAGCAGCAGTCTCGAGGAAAGTGAGATGGGGACATCTTCGACTCCGGCTTCATCGCCGCCGCATCCGTCATCGTGCGAGCTCGAACAGGAAGATGATCTGACCTCAAGACGAAAGCTCAGACCACCAAGGTACGCAGATTCGACATTGTCACGATATTCGTAAAGTTTCATTCTACTAATCGGTCGATCGGGTAGGAAAAAGAGCTTTGAGATTAACGTTCGGATAGTTAAGCTGAAAAAAAAATTATCTCAATCGAAAAATACCTTCAGCTCAAGCGAAAAACTTTAATCTCATCTTAAAAAATCTTAAAAACCTAAAAAAAACCTTAAGCCCAATTTTAATAACCTAAAAAAACTAAATTTCATGATCTTAACGTTGAAAAAACGAAAAACATAAAAAACCTTAATCTCACCTTTAAAAATCTTAAAAACCTGAACAAATCTTCATCTCATACGAAAAATCAACCTAAAAATCTAAAAAAAGACCTTAATATCAACTTAATAAAAAAACTTTAATCTCGCCTTTAAAAATCTTGAAAACGTAAACGAAACCTTAATTTCAAACTAAAAAACCTTAATATCGATAAAAAACCTTAAAACTTCAAAAAAATCGTAATATCAACTTTAAGAAAACCTAAAAAACCTAAAAAAACCGTATTCTCAAGTTTTAAAAAATCTAAAAAAAAGACCTTAATCTCAACTTAAGAAAAATCGGTTTTCACTCAAGACCGCATACTCCAAGCTTCAAACGAACCTCAATATTTTCGAAGTCACATTTTTCCTTATAGATAAATCATAAAACTTTACCGTACAGACGATCGTATGAAAAATGGCCTGTGGGTATTGAATTTTTTTTTTTTCTTCCCAATAACGAGCACTCTCTGTGACTCATGGCATCCGGAGTTTCCTCGATCGCGTATTTTTTTTTTTTCACGCAAATCTATGCAGAGATAAGAAATTTAGCGACTGTCAAAATTATGATGAAGGGGCATACTCTAGCGGAGGAAAAAAAAACAAACATTTTTTAAAATATATTTGTATAAATCATAATCGCGTGATACGAGAATGGAGTCGAAAAAAATATATACGTATAAAATAAGTAAATAATTAATTAATAATTATAAATAAATAAATTTATATGTACGGATAATTTTTCATTCAGATTTGGTCCTGGTTTTTCATACGAGGATTACGAGGCAATGGCCCGCCACAAACTCGAGCGTCAGGGCTCGGCGAGTTTTTCAAGATCAAGAAAATATCCACCGGGCATGACTTACGAGGAGATCGCATCGTCGAGATCGAGCGCAGTACGAAAGGAAGAGATGAAGATCGAGAACGAGACGAGTCCCGACAGGGACAGCGTGGAGAGCATAGAGCCATTGCAGGAGAAGGATATCAAGGCTACTGGGCCGGATCCTTACGAGAAACTTAATTACAAAGCGGGTGAGACATGGTCGTTTTTTTTTCTCTCTCTCACGAATAATCCGACGAGTTATAGATTTTCAATTAAATTTCTTTATTTCCCTTCATTCGATCAACAGAGAGCTTGCATTATTTTCAATTTTTAAATTATTTGAATGATACGTATTCAAAAACATCGTTTGCATAGGTTTTTTTTTCAGTTAATCATCATTATTTAATTATTAACACCAGCTTGAAAATTGAGCTGAATTTCAAACGTATATCGCGCGACAGTGACGTCACAACACCTCAGCGCAGCAGCGCCTCTAGCGGTAAAATTAAGAAATTCAAGCATCTAATCCATTCCTAACCCCAAAAAAATCTTTGTAATTCGTAAATATGGATTCAAACATGACTAATGTGCCGGAACAATCGAAGAAAGTGTACAAATATTTTTTTGTACCATGTTGCAAAAACACAGCTGTATCAACACCGGAAAAAGAGTTTATTTGCGTTAGGAACATCTCTAAATCTATTCTTGGCAAATTTGCAGCTGTCGCTTTCACGTATCGTTGATTCGTTTTTTTTTTAAGTTACAGCATACGCTTTAATGTATATTGAACAGATTCGTGCACCAATGATTTACTTTCGCGAATTTTTTCACCGACGGATATCCCTATCCTTTTAACATGGGTTATCCGGTGGATAACTCTATCCGGAAGATAACCCTGAGTGAATAAATCGGGCATAACCTTACCCCAGTACCAAGGGGTGTTGTGACGTCACTCGGTCAGCAGAACGCGTAATTTTTTTACAATTTTGACACCTCAAGATATACAATAATTGACTTGCTTAAAGAAATTAATGCAATGTTCCATTAACTTCAGAAAATATCTGTGACATAATGACAAAAAAAAGGAGAAAGGAGGATTAAAAAAATGGAGTATAAATTAGATTGTGTCGAAAATGGACTTGTTTTTTTCTTCGCTCCTGCCACTCAAAATTTAGGTTTTAACATTAAAGAGGCCCTCGTTCAAGGAGGGCGCTGTAGCTTGAAGTTTAGTGTCAGGCAACCAAAAAATTGTCGATGTCTGTTTTTCCTTGGCTTATTCGAAAGCATGACTCATTCCCTAAACAATGATAAGTCGTTTTTCGATTTACCTTGTTCCAATTTTTTTTTACGCCACTTTTCGACCACTATAGTAACTTTTTCAATTTTACAAAGTATCCAAGGTATCAATGAGTCCAAAATGAATTGCTGCAAGTATCGATTGTTGATTATTTATATTCGAATCAACAATCAATACTTGTAGCAATTCATTTTGGACTCATTGATACCGTGGAGACTTTGTGAACTTGAAAAAGTGACTATAGTGGTCGAAAAGTGGCGTAAAAAAAAAAATTGGTACAAGGTAAGTCGAAAAATGACCTATCATCGTTCAGGGGATGAGTCGTGCTTTCAAATAAGCCAAGAAACACAGACATCGCCAATTTTTTGGTTGCCTGACATCGTTTTGAACGAAAAACAATATTTTTTACGTGTTAATCAGATGAGAAACCTAAATCCTCGTTGAGCGACCTCTAAACTTCAAGCTACAGCGCCCTCCTTGAACGAGAAACCTCTTTAGTGTCAAAACCTAAAGTTTCGAGTGGTAGGAGCGAAGAAAAAAAAAGTTCATTTTCGACACACCCTGGTATACATTCAAGTTCTCTATTCTGTTCGTGAGATTCAGCTGTTTTACTTCACATTTTTGGATCACGTCGATGCAATAATATTTTTTGTTCATTTTGTTTGTTTGTTTTTTTACCATCTTGTGTCACCAAAGCCAGGGCTGCAGATCGATATGAGACGGTCGTTTTCCCATTAGGTAAATCGCAATCGATGAGCCATTTTTATTGTGCCTCATGTTGGTGTTCCTGTAATCCAACTTGGACGAATTCACTTTGAAATTTTCATTTTATCTCATTACGGTGCATATTTCATCGAGACAAAATTATTATAATCCTCCAGTTCCCATGATACACTTTACTCGAGAGCTTTCGTATAGTGCACGATTTTTGAAAAAAAATATATATATGTATATAATTATGTATAAATGAAATAATAAAAATAATGATAAAACAGTATTTGATTGCCCTTTAACGGGGGCAATATATGTCGAAGGCCTAAAAATCGGCGATTTTCGGGGATTTTTTTTTCATAAGGAAAGAGTTGCTCGAAATTTTTTAAATTTTGCCATACTTTTATTTCATATTTTAACTATTTGAGGCAATTTTTTTTTTCTACAAAATCGCGAATGCACAGCTCGTTCAATTGGAGACATCGTGAAGTACGTTGTCTCACGGTGTGCAGTCTAGCGTCCGTTCTGATAATCTGAAGTTTAAAAAAAAAACCTTTTTTTTTATTTCCAAAGTTGATAGAAAAAAGCTGGGATTGATCCGGTTTAAAAGTATCGAAAATATGACGAAATGGCACGCTTTTGAGAATTGAGTTTGAATTTTTCACGAAATTTTTTTCATTATTTGCAATTGAAAGAGAACTTTGTTATTAAAATTTCGAAGTTTATTTTAGTTCAATCCCCGGGGTAAAAATTCCAAGAAAAATGTGTACAAAATTTCATTAAGATCGGTCAATAAGTTTTTTTTTATTTATTTTGCACACCAATCTTATGTACTTTCGAGAAAAACGCTTACATCCGCGATTTTGTAGAGAAAAAAATGTTGTCTTAAATATTAAAAATATGAAATAAAAGTATGTAAAAATTTCAAAAATTTAGAGCAACTTCTTCCTTGTGAAAAAAAAACCCCCCGAAAATCGTCTAATTTCAGGGCTTCTGCGTGCGTTGTTCCTCCTTAAAGTTAAAAAATTGTATCAAGATTAAGGGATAGCGTTGATAAAAATCGAGATTATGATTTTTTTTTCTAAATCTCTATTCCGAATAAGCTTATTCTGAATTTCTCATAAAGTCTTCATAAACGATATGAATGATAAGAATTATCGTCGAGAGTCTCGACGGAAACAGCTCCCCGATGAAAAGTAAATGGAGGGATTATAATTTTTTTTTTTTTTTCCCTCGTATCGCTCCGGTTAGAACAGCAGCATACTTGTGCTAGATAGCCTGCAATGAAAAATTTGTAGTTCACGCTCTTGAAATACAAATTTAAAAGAAAAATATCTTCGTGTTCGAGTATAAAAATATATATTAATTAATTATAATTATTATAATTATAATATATATATATATAATATAATTATAATTAAGTAAGATATTAATTAATTAATTAATATTCATATATATTATACGCAATTGCTATATGTGACAAACAAAAAGCTCAAATGTACAAATGAAAAAATAACTTACCGTGTATGACTCAGCGTTTTAATAACGAGTATAGCGATAGGATAGATTAATGAGTATCCCCCCCCCTCTACCTTCGACCATTTGTCACGTTAATCCTCGTTTAATTACCAACGTGTATATGAGAACGAGAGTCGAGAATATGAAAACAGAATGTAGAATATTCGATGTGGCATTCGTGTATCGTGCTTCTTAGTAAAAAGTACTCCGTCCCACCGCATATCCTCAAATTAAAAAAAAAATCTGTCAATCGTAGTCGCGTGTTACCTGTGTAGTCCAGAGGCGCATGAAACTTTCCGGGGAAAAGATTTGATCGAATAATCGAAGTTTCCAAATATGCCTCGACGAAGAGCACGTTTTTTGAAGATCGATCTTTCAGATATACCGTGCAGCAGCGGATCGGCAAGCGATCAGGATGGCTATGGACCGAGTACGAGCTTAGATTCGAACATGGACGGACGTCGAGTTTGGCAACGATCCGGTAATCGCTTGGCGAATATCACAACCCGACGAATAACAAAAATTAGTGGCAATTTTTTTCTTTTTTTGTTTGTTTTTTTTTCTGATAAGGCTTTTTCCAACAGGATCTTCGGGATCGGTTCAGTCGTGGGCTTCCAGTTTATCGGCGGACAGTCAGTCGGAGGAAGCGGCTGCTGATTTTATGAAATCCTTCGTGCCATTGCTCTTCGAAGCACCGGGCACAATTGACCAGGAGCAAAAAGCCAGCTTTGGCCAAATGGTCCTCGTGAGTATTGTCCATCCGGCTGGACTCGTTTTTGTTTTTTTTTTTTTTTCATCAATTTCATTTTAATTCTTCGAATCAATGATTTTTTATGAATTTTGCTCGACCTTCATACCGGAAAAATACCTGTAACTTTGATAATTTTGCGATTTTCAATACCAGCTACGGCTTAAATTGTTCGTAACATTTTAAGGTTTATTATGAAAAAAAAATGAAAAAAAAATTCAGGGTGGCCAGACGCCTTGACGAGAAATTGAGTTGCCACGAATATTCAAGACTTGAAGAAAATCATATGGGATAGTTTTAATTTTAAATCGAGCTTAAATTCCATAAATGAAGCATTCTTTGTCGACCGGGCCACTTTTTTTTCGCTCGACCTGTCGGATATTTTTTTAAAACTTGCCAGTTTGCGGTAGGAGGAGCTTCTGTGATTTTTTTTTCAGATTTTTCAAGGCTTTCCTCTGTTTATATATCTCAGAAAATATTGGTCGCTTAAAAAAATTCATCGGAACATTATCTCTTCAATTTTTCATCAACTTTCGAACGATGATGGAGTCAAAATTTTCCTGGCACGGGAAGATGAATTAAAAAACAAAAATAAATTCATTTTTTTTTTCAACTAAAAATACCTTCGATTCCGGTAGCAATTTTACAGGGTATTTGTCATTGTATGAAGATTCTGCAAATAAAAAATCCCAAAGTGGCAGCTGCGATGCCGGGGCAGTAAAAAAAAAAACGAATAAAAAATTTAATTCATACAGATTCGTAAACTCAACGTCGTTGGGAAATTTGTTTTGAAATAAAGTCTCTTTAAATTAAGCTTGCTGATTGCGTTCTCCTAGTTTGCCCTCTGCCGGGTACGCGATAAAATATTTTCAAACAAATTGTGTTCAAAATTACATGACTCCGGGGAAATTTAATTTTTGTCCCTGTCCTAGAATCGCAGGTGCCACTTTGGGATTTTTTTTGCCGAATCTTCTGCCAAATACCCTGTAAAATTAATATCGGAATCGAAGATGTGTTTCTTAGTCGAAAAAAATCATTGATATTTCGTTTTTGTTTTTTTTTTTTTTGCCAAAAATTGATGTTCCCGTGTCGAGAAAATTATGATTCCATAATTCATCGTTCGAAAGTGAAAAGTTCCGATGAATTTTCCGAGCGATCAGTATTTTCTGGGATATAAACAAAAGAAAAGTGATATAAACAAAAGAAGGAAAATCCAGAACGGTGATCTTGAAAAATCTGAAAAAATCGCGAAAGCCCCTCTAAAGTAGTACTGCAAACTGGAAAATTAAAAAAAAAAAAAAAATATGAGGGAGATTGACCAAAAAAGTGGCCCGATTCTCGAAAAGCAAACTTTCGGAGAATCAAGTGATGCATTAATCGAATTTAAAATTCAGTTTCGATACCGCGAATATCCGAATTTTTGAAAAAAATGTAATGGTTCATTGAATTATTTTAAAACTTCGTTTGAATTCGCAAAACTATCCAGACTTTTGAGATAATTGAACGGTATATCAGTTTGAGTTAAAATTAATTTAATGAATTTAATTCAAGAAATTAAATAATGTAACTTGTGAGACTGTATTTCTTCACGAGAAGCGCAAATCGGACAACGCAGCACATGAATAGGGCTGACAAATATTCAGAAATCTAATTTTTTGCAAAAAAAAAAAAAAAATTAAATCAATATTTAAAATGTTATACTTTGTGTAGTATTTTTGCCTGCAAAAATGCGTAAATTCAGGAAAAATTACTTTACACGCTTGTGGCCAGTACTGGGTGACGACTTTTTTTCTGCTTTCCCCAATTGACTGTCATTGTTGGTCATGGAATCAAGGCTTTTTTACTCATGAGCCAAAAATCCAAAAATCATTGAAGCTCGAAAAAGCCGCAAATGTAAACAATTAATCATGCTCGATATTATTATATCTATGATTTGGTCTCAAATTAAAACCGAAAATAAATCTTCTGCGGGCAATGAGCTGAAGGGGGAAGAAAAAAAAATTCATTCGAATTTATTTATTTATTTTTTTTTATTACCAATGCCCGGGGTCCTTTCCCTTCAAGTATTGGCCTCGACCAATGCTGCTTAACTCGATGATCGCCAAAGCCGCGCGCCGACCGCGTATCCATCGCTGTCGGTGATTTTTTTTTTTTTTTTTTTCAATTGACCAAAGCATAGTTTTAAACGCGCGTTTACACCGCGTTTTTCCAGACGGAATTCGGTAGAATTTGGTTCGCCAGAGTGGTGAACGCGAGGAGAGCAGGAGCCTGCGTATCCGAGGCTTCCTTCTATTCGCTGGCCCAACATTTCGCTGTTGCCCTCTTCGAGTGTCACGAGGCAGATGACTTTGCACCGGCCAAGAGTCTCATGAACATGTGTTTCACATTTTATCACGAAGGTGAGAATATTACAGCTTGATGCTTATTATGAAAAAAAAAAAAAAATCAAAAACACTGAAATATTTTTCCTTCTGCACGTTTTATGTTTATATGTTATATATATATATATATATATATATATATATATATATGTTTTCTTGTGCCTTTTATTCAGGGGAGCAACTACTTTAGGAGACCTCAAATTAGGTGATTTCAGGGATTTTCTTTTTAATGCGAAAAAAAAAAACAACGGAAATTTCCCAAACTCTGACAATAATTTATTCATGTTTTTATACATAGCTGGTAATTTTTTTAAACTTGTTTCATGCATTGATTAAGGTGCAATTTATTTTTTTTCAAGTTAGTTCAGTTGATTCATTACCGCATACAAATCAAGTTTGTTAAAATTTTCGTGATACTTTTGACGTTGAGTCATTCAAATTTTTTGCGTTATCGCATAAATATTGCTCGTACCATTATACCTGACCGAATTTAATATAATCGTATAATCACTATAAGTTGAGAAAGCAGATTCGTGAGAAAAATTTTCTGAGACAGCGCTAACAAAAATTCAAACTCAACGAAATTTTACATAATTTTTTGCACTTTTTCAGCGAATATCTTCACTATACTTTTCGGTATCTTCGTATTTCTTTGACTCGTTTAAAACTGCATTGTTTATGACGAACAATGTTTGTACATCCGGTATTATATATTTTACGATTTTAATAAGGCTGAAACTAGGTGTATTTCGGAGGGACATTTCTTTCTTATATTTTCGGCAAACTTGTCTCAAATTAAAGTAAAATCGAAATAATAATTATGCATTAATTTGAGGAGACTCTGCAATACTCGTGATTATTGGCGATCGACACTAAGCATGCGACTCCTAGCGGGTTTTTGACGAACTACTATTGGAGTGCAAAAGACTTTATTTGTACACGCGATGCACAGCGTGTAACTTAGTTTTGACATTTCTGTACCTGTTCAAATTAACAAAAAAGCTGTAGTTCAAATTTTTATATTGTCGGATATCGGAATGGAGACTGTCGAAAGGGTCGAATCTGCGAAATTCAGCCCAAAAGTGAAATCTAACACGCAGAGTTTATTGTTGCGTGTTCGAATGTCATTCCCGTCCGTTCACGGATCGAGACGTGACATATTTCACCGGTTTCCCGTAAAAAAAAAAAAACGCCGGTAAAGTATCTCGGACAAATTTATTCGGCGCGTGCGTGAAATGATAGATCGACGGAAAATGTGGATAAGAGTCCTCAAAATGTCTCGATGCGACCCGAAGTCTTCGATCAGAGTGCACTGGCCCTAATATCTCGCGTTTTGTTTCGTTTTTTTTTTTTCAGTACATCCAACTACCACCATTTGCCCGAACTTCAGAACTTCTTCCCCTTCAGTTATATTTCGGTTATTTGGGCCTCCTTTTACGAAATCGTAAATTTAGTCGCAGTTTCAAGTATAAACGTACCATGTTTTCAATGCCAACTGTCACAAACTGCGCTCCAATAGCGCCATATTTCCGAGCGACGCGAGCGCCGCCATCGATAGTGTCGATCGCCAGTAGAAGAACTTCCTTAAAGTCCCGGCGAGGTCGCGTGTGTCGGCTCGATGCACTTTGTAGGTTAGGTTTGTGATCGCCTTGGCTCTTTTAACGAAAACCAGAAATCGATATAAATACATATTTATATTTATATATCGAAGTGAGAATGTTAGCTAATCAGAGCATGCCTGTACACGCGTTTTCCCTCAGTTTGCGAGTAAATAAAGTGATGAGAGAAGACAATGAAATGTCCCTCACTCACAAACAAAAGTCGCGTGATTGACCGCCCCATATATTCTTTGTCATATTCTTTGGTGTGAATTATTTTTACAATATCGTACTATCTATAGCCCCGGGGGGGATGTTAGTATGGGTGAGAATTTCGTTACGTGCGTGTGATTTCGATACCGAGCCGAGATCGACAGTCGGCAGCGCTCACTGCGGCGAAATCTCGCGAAATTGGAGTACCCCCTGATTAGGCTACGCAAGGCTTGTGATATCGAAGTACGAAGTTATTTTTATTATTCAAACGAAATTGAGCGATTCTTAATTTCTTTTTTTATTAATTCGGGCAAGAGTCTCTGGTGAGATTTTCTTGAATTAATTGTCATATTTATTCTTTTTCAATAATTTTTTCTTCAATGTACCATCAGAATGTTACCCTATGTGCAGCAATGGTGGAATAATAAATTGCCATTTTCAATTATCTCTCTCTCTCTCTTTTTCTCTCGTTTCAGTCGAGGTACCGGGCTTGGAACCATATCGCGAATATCTGTACACGCATTTGAGGGTTCAACCAATATGGACGTCGATGCGTTTCTGGACCGCGGCATTCTTCGACGCCGTCCAGTGCGAGAGAGCCATGAGGCCTGTGCCGCGCAGATCGAAATCTCTCGATCAGGAGACCGTGGCGGCTGAGGATCGTAAATTTCAGGCCAACATAGTATTCGGTCAATTGGGGTAGTCAATTAATTCCCTAACCGTTTCATTCATTCCGCGATTTAAAAAAAAAAAAAAAAAAAAAAAAAAGAAAAGTGGCTCATACGACAATATCCTTTTTTTTTTCTTTCCAGAACGTTCACCTGCAACATGCACGCGTTTGGCTTACCGAGAAATCTGTGCTTGGAATTTCTCCGAAAGCAGTGCGTCATTGCGAACTTGACGTCGGGTGAGTCAATCGTTTGTTTGAGGGAACTTTATATCCACGGGAATTGAGCAGGAATTTAAACGGAATTATACGATGGGAAAATTTGTCTAAAATATTTTTTTTCTCGCGGATTTTTGTGTATCAAACACATCGCTGGGAGGATTTTTCGATCTTTATCTTCATTCAGTCAAGACAGCCCATCAAAGTTTCTCATAAAATGGCCATTAAGGGCTAATTTTCGAGCAGAAGGAATGATAATTCGTAAAAAAAAAAAAAAAAACTCATCCGCCATTTTTTGTTTTAAAAACTCAAATACATAACGATTTCTCGAATAATTACACAACTTTTGAGCCTAATCCGAACGTGGTCCGGGTGGTCCGAGTCGATCTTCGATTTTATTGCATGATTTTCGTTCGAGTTTAATGATTTTTGGTTGGTTTTTTTTTTTCGTATAATTTAGCCGGAAACAAATAAAAAAAAGAGACTTCATGAACTTTGAACAAAAGTTTTGTTTACAATCGGTATAATGAGGAAGCGTGATAAGTGTTTGAAAAAAAATGACCATTGAAGTCTCTTTTTTATTTTTTTCCAGCTAAATTATACGAAAAAAAAAAAAAACCAACGAGTAGTCAATAAGCCTGAACGAAAATTATGCAATAAAATCGAAAATCGGCGAGGACCACGTACAGATTAGGCTCAAAAGTTGAGTAATTATTTGAGAAATCGTTATTATATTTGAGTTTTTAAAACAAAAAATGGCGTATTTTCAGTAGGAAAAAATTAAGTGGTTATTTTCTTCCCACGTTGAATTCCCACATTGAATGAAGATAAAGATAGAAAAATTCTCCTAGGGATGTGATTAATACATAAAAATCCGCAAGAAAAAAAAAAAAATATTTTAGACAAATTCCAAATATCAACGTCTATGACTTCTCGGTTTTTTTTTTGGGAAATCCCCTATCGAAAAATTATACATTATAAATTTTTTTGAGTATATTGAAAATATATGGAATATATTTGTTTTCCATGGGGGGGGGAAAGCTCTTGTCGATGCTGATACTTGGGTATTTTAATTTTTTCGTTTTATTGCAGAACAAGAAAAAATGCTGAGAGATAACATCGTGAGAATGTTCAACGAGACCGATCCATGGAGATAGTGAGGTGACACAGTTCTGCGCGTCGATATATCGCAATGTGACGAAGAAAAATTGTGTGATACGAGTACGGGCGAGAGAAACCGGATGTCGCTGGTATCGTTAAGAATGGTGAAGAGTAGGCCCAGTCAAATGGAAACAAAGATAGGTCTGAAAATTCCACTGATCAAACGCAAGGTTGAAAAAAAAAGGTATGGAAAATGTTCGGGGATTATGTGCATAATAAGGATCTGAGTCGTTGGGATTGTGGAACCGGTCATTTTTGCAAAAAAATAAAAATATAAAAAATAAAAATCGTTAAAGAATCACGATTTTCGACGTTTTTGACACTTTCGTGGCTTACGCTGCCAAAATGGTGACAGTTGGAGCAAAAATTTATGAGACCAATCTTGCAAAGCACAACATTTTCTACAAAGAAGTCAATTGCGGTACCTTTCTATCTATTGTAGTTTAGGCGTGAGAGCGGTCCGAAAAAAAAGCTCGATTTGCACGAAAACTCCAAAAAATTCACTCTAGTTGCTAAATTTAGTTTGCCTGCTCTAATTTGTATGAAAAAAATTCGCCGATTTTTCTGACGTAACGAAGAACAACCGAGAGAAAAGATTTCAATTTTTGGCGGCCTTTTGTAGCTCATTCTTTTTTTCCCCTAATTTACGTTTTTTTTTTTCGTACTTTCTGCGTCAATTAGGGCAAAAGTAACGCCCAGTTAGGAAATTGTAAAAAAATTAGGAAATTAGGAAAAGTTAGGAAAAAAATTAGGAAATTAGGAAAAAAAAAGTTAGCAAGAAATGAGAGCCAAAAATTGAAGTTGCGAGAAAAAAATTTTTCGCAGCATGACATTTTTTTCTCTCAAAGCCGGGGGTTTTTTTTTTTTTTTGAGTTTTCGTGCAAATCGAGGATTTTTGAGCTTTCTTTTTTTTTCGGGCCGCTCTCACGGCTAAACTACAAGAGATAGAAAGATGCCGCCACTAACTATAGGAAATTTGGAAAATTTCATGCCAGCGTAAGCCACGAAAGTGTCAAAAACGAGGAAAATTGTGGTTCCTTAACAGTTTTTTTGGGTTTTTTTTTTTTTGCTAAAATGACTGGTTTCAATCGTCCCAAACATTTTTCATGTTTTGTTTTTTCAACTCGTGTTTAATTCGTGAAATATAAAAACAGAACTTGACTGGCCTAAAAGTCTTGTCACCAAGCCTTCGAAAATGAAAACTATCAGACTGAAATTTTCACATGAGCCATGGCTCATGACTTAGGAGGGGCCGATTGTTTCAACTACGGATAAAATTTAATCTTACGGATAAGCAATGCAAAGATATATCCGGGGTTTTCGATCAGGAATTTTTTCTAGTAAAACGCACAACCGGCCCTTGGGAGGAAACAGCGAAGTGACATTGTTTATTGCGTCGATCCCCAACAGGAATCAAGTATATACGGAAATTTATATCCAGCACATGCACAACTTTGGGTCCGAAAATATGACAAAATACCAAAGTATATGAAAAGTATTTATGGATATATAAAAAAAAAATATATATATACTTAATTTCCGGGTGGGTATTATCGGCGTGTCGCGCTACAACTTTGGGGTCATCCCTGTGAAAAAAATATATATATATAATATATATATATATATATATACGTGAAAATATGCAACTCTTTGCCGCTGAAATATTAATTTAATATAAATAAAATATATTTTCAACAAATATAGCATATATACTTTGAAAATATAAGAAAATATATACTTCGTCCATACAATTTTCTCCCGACATGTCACGTATAAAAAATATATTTTCGCACATATATTTCACACGTATATATGAGTAAAAACATCAATTATCGGCCAAGTTTGGGCTTCACTATCGGGAATCTTTTTGTAAGTTACACAGCTTGGTGTCTGTATTGAAAAACACGTGCCATAATTTTTTCAGATTTTTTACTCCATTTTTTTCGCTACCATTGGCTATCGAATTCTTTCATTTGAAACTTTTTTGTTTTTTTTTTTCATTTAATTTTGGCGGCTTGAATTTGAAAAAAAAAACCAATTCTGTATTTTTTTTTGTAAAAAAATCTCAACTTTTCGAAAAAAAATATAGCCTAATTAATATACGTGTAGAAGATTCACAAAATCAAGATTATAATCTGAAAAGTCGTTTTTTCGCCATTGCCCAAAGTTTAAAAAAAAATTCCATATTTTTTTCAGAAAGCTGAGAAACTTTTACATAAGGTATGTCATTTTTAAGTTGGGATCTCTAAAAACACTCCTGGGATTAGTAAAAGTGTAAAAAAAACATTGTAAATCTCATTTATTCTAACAATTTTAATATTTTTTTTTTGGAGTGGCTGTTGAAACGAACAATAGACAATTGTTGCGTACCGGTGTAAATACTGGGTTATTGTTTTTATTATTTTACCATCACAACATACAATCATTCCAGTTGAAATACATGTGCTGGAGAAAACGTTTCTGAGTACGACACAGGATTGAGTATAACTGTTCCCAAATTATTTGGTACAGGCGAAATCGAATGCAATGATTGAGTACCTTTGACAGTCTTTGAACGCAAAGATCTTTGTTCAATTTCAGTCTTTGAATTCGGATACTCAATATTTTCCAACAACTCAAAAGTTACATTTGGTATTAAAATTGTTAGAATAAATGAGATATATAATGTTTTTTTTTTTACATTTTTATTAACCCCAGGAGTATTTTTAGAGATCCCAACGTAAAAATGACATATTTTATGTAAAACTTTCTCAGCTTTTTGAAAAAATTATGGAAAATTTTTTTGAACTTTGGGCAATGGCGAAAAAACAACTTTTCAGATTGTAATCTTGATTTTGAGAGTCTTCTGCACGTATATTAATTAAAATATTTTTTTTTCGGAAAGTTGAGATTTTTTTACAATAAAAATATAGAATCGGTTTTTTTTTTCAAAAAAAGCCGCCAAAATTAAATAAAAAAGAACCAAAAAAGTTTCAAATGAAAGAATTCGATAGCCAATGGTAGCTAAAAAAATGGAGGAAAAAATCTGAAAAAATTATGACACGTGTTTTTCAACCCAGACACCAAGCTGTGTAACTTACAAAAAGATCCCCGATAGTGAAGCCCAAACTTGGCCGATAATTGATGTTTTTACTCATACATATAATTTGTGTGAGGTATTTCACGTCAACTTGGTAAACGTTTTTCTCTGACCCCTTCCGATTCGAGACCTGATTTTTTTTTTTTTTTTTATTAAAAAGACACTGAATTTATGTTTCAGTTTTTCCTGAAACGAAAAATGAAGGATTTATTGAAAATAAAAATTTTTCCGTCATAATTGAAAAATGTAAAAAAAATTCTCAAGAATCTTGCGTGGCGTATAAAAAAACAAAACTTGAGCTTCGTCCCAAAGTCGACAGAGATTCGTTTCTATATTTTTCGAGCTTTTATGAATAAAAAAATAAGCGTAGAAAAATTAAAAATAAAAGCAGATTTTTTACCCTTTGCTTGAATTTGGCTGCTATTAAAATTACTTGAATCGACTCTGTGAAATTTTTTTTAGATTTTTTCGAAGCGATTTGCCGTACGACGATACTTTTTAAAAGTAAAGCATAACGCATCGCCTTGGGACAAAAAGAAATCTTTTTTTTTTAATTTTTCCAAGAAGAATTTCGAAAGGCAAGCTAGCTCAGACAAAACTGTGCACTTTGAAAAACTCCGAGCTTCGAAAATCCTTAAAAACTCGTTGTTAAACATACAAATTTTTATGCTTCAGGCCATGGTAAACTTGCTTTGCCTTTTAATTGAAAAAAAAAAAAAATGTTTTTTCTTCACGAAAGCACGCGAAAAAAAAAAAAATTAGAAGCGAATCTCTGCCCAGTTTGGAACAAAGTTTAATTTTTTGTTGTTGTTAATACACGACACAGGATTTTTGAGAATTAAATTGGCGCGAAACTTTTTATTTACAAAAATTCGTAGAAAAAAAATTGTGTGGTCAGAAAAATAAATAAAAAAAATCATAGTGCCCTCTTGAGCTGGTACAATGAGTTAAAAAAAAAAAATCAGGGCTTGAATCGGAAGGGCCAGGAGTACCTCCATTATATTTCTTCGTCGTGGGGATCTCCTTTTTGGGACTTCGCAGTCACGTATTGTCAATTACATAGACATCTATTTATAAAAAAAAAAAAAAATTAGGAAAAAAAAAACAAATAGCACAGAAATGTCGACTGCACAGCGATGGAAAGTAAAAAAAAAAAAAAAGAACAACGACAAAAAGAATACACTCGGAAATAATCGCTGCGACAATTGCTCTGATCGGAATATAATTTTCTATCGTTTCTCGCAAAATCATATATTATATATCGATTTGTAGGAATCGACAAACGTCATGGATAATGGACCACTGTCGTAAAAATAATTTCCCTCGTATTGGCTGATTAGATATGCGTCCCATTGTCATAGGATAGAAAGATATACAAATGAAAACAATAAGAGTTTAAATTGTCTGAATTAATGCGTTGAAATATATGTATATATGAATTTCCGGAATTATGTAAATTTTCAGTGATATCCGAGCGAAATATTTTCATCATCAGTGATGGAATTCTAGTGTTTTTTTTTTAAATAGCTAAATCACCGGAAATAGTTTAACCGGAAACCGCCGATACTCTTTCTTCTTACCGTTTTACGAATCTTCAAGTTTTTTACTTCTTTTCGTTATTTCCATTGGCAAATCGAATTTCTCGAAAGTTCCATATTCCCTCGTTGTCGACAATCGCTATAAAACGCTGTGACGTTTTTCCTTTTTTTATCTTCCGGACACGCTCCAGCTGTATTTCTCGTTGAACTATTTTTTTTTTTCTTTTTTTTTCCTGATAACGAAAAGTTTTGTGAAGCTTTGTTTTTTTTTTCTCTCTTCATTCTCCCTATTTACGGCCAACCGTTTTAACGAGGTGCACAGATGTTTTTGAGGTTATGGAGAGCTTGCTTTACATTGGGGGGAAAAAAAAAAAAATCTATGACCAAGCGTCTCGCTGAGCGGGGCGCTGTATGCAAATTCCGAGCTGCTTCGTTGAGAATACTTATTTACTCGATACAATTATTCCCCAGAGGGCTTGGAAATTCGATATTATATAAGCGTGAGCTTATGCAAAAAATATTTCTTTTTATCGAATCGTTGTGCGTTCGATAGTCACCGGATTATGGACGGAGTTTGAAAATTTTATATGATGCAAGGGATATATATATATGAAGCCATTCTCCATCAAACCAGCCACTTTTTTTTTTCGCCACCTGCCTCAAAATTTTCGAAACTTTTTG
Source organism: Rhorus exstirpatorius (assembly GCA_963564615.1). Classification (NCBI taxonomy): domain Eukaryota; kingdom Metazoa; phylum Arthropoda; class Insecta; order Hymenoptera; family Ichneumonidae; genus Rhorus; species Rhorus exstirpatorius. Next base: position 18,591,756 of record OY751315.1, read on the forward strand.
CCAGTTTGTATAACCAGTTGGAGAGACTCTCAGTGAATTATTTCAGATTTTTAAATCCAGCCGTTTTGGATATACTATTTTTTTTTTTTTTTTTCAAGTGAAAATATCTCTAAAAATATAGGTAGCAGAAAAAAAAAATGATTTGAGGTAAAAGTTGCAGTTTTTCATCATCTTTTCAATGAAATCCATGTCATAATTTTATGGCCTTTGTAAACTAGATTTTTCACGAAAAAAGGTAAGAAATATTTTTTTTCTACAAGAAACACCACTTTTATTTTGCTGCAAAATTTACTCAACCTTTGGGCACACGTGTAGATTCGGTAAAAAAATCGCCAGAATGGTATTGTCAGGCGTTCTGGACTAAAAAAAAAAAACGAATCGTGTGAAATTGTACAAAACTGAGAATTACCCTGCTGAAAATATTTTATTGCCAGATAAATATCGATTATTTTGTGTTGGCACTGAAAAGGTAGATTCCCACCTTAAAAAAAAATCGGCTTAACGTATAATTCGTATTGTTTCGTATCTATAAGAATGGAGAAATCGTTCCCGATACTTACAGCTCTGCAATACAAGTTTTCGACTAGCGTCGCTTTGTCCTTCTTGAACAACGCTCTCTCTCGTAAGTAAACAAGTTTTTGTAACACCTGCATCGTTTTTTTTTTCAGTCCAGAACCATTGACGATCCCATCCTAGCGATTTTTCCACTGAATCTATACACATGCCCGAAAGTTGAGAAAATTTGGCGGCAAAATAAAAGTGTTGTTCCTTGAAGAAAAAAAAAAATTTTTTCACCTTTTTTAGTGAAAAATTTAGTTTACAAGAACTATGAAATTATGACACGGTTTTTGTTGAAAAGATGATGAAAACCTGCAACTTTTACCTTGGATCATTTTTTTTTTCTGCGATCTACATTTTTAGAGATATGTTTACTTGAAAAAAGATTATAGTATTTCCAAAACGGTTGGATTTGAAAATTTGTAATAATTCACTTAAAGTCTCTTCAACTGGTTCTGCAAACTGGCATAGTTTCGAGAAGTTCGGGGAGAGTCGCGAAAAAAAGTGACTCGTTTTTTATGTACATATATTAGGGTGTTTAAAAAAAAAAAATAATCCTATTTTCCAACGGGCCACACCTGAAATAATTAGTTTAGGTAGAAAAAAAAAAAAATTTACGCCAAAATATGAGAATTTTAGGTCGAGTGGAAGTTCCGCCGCATTTGATTTTTCATTTTTTTCCCCTTTTTATCGAATTTATGATGAAAAATTGCTGGTGAAAATTTTTTTTTTCCCTCACAGCTTCCAGAGGATCAGTTTGTGTCTTGAATATGATGCTATTAGAATTTTAACTCTTCGGTAAATATTTAACAGGGGTGTCTAACGAATTTTCTGATTATTATTCAATCAAAACACACAAAAACGTGATATTACTCGCATTTAATTTTTATAATTAAATACGTTTTTTTTTATTCAGTGGCGTTTGTTGGCAATAGCTCTTTTTCTTGACAAGTGACATACTGTTTAAGATGAAATTTGACAACTTGCAAAAAATATTGATCTTCGTCTATTGTCAATAATAAATTTTAATCCTGGGTAAATATTTAATGGGGGTGTCCAACGAGTTTTCTGATTATTATTCAATCAAAACACACAAAAACATGATATTAATCAAATTTTATTTTTAGAATTATATTAATTTTTTTATTCAGCGGCATTTGTTGGCAATAGCTCTTTCTCTTGACAAGTGGGATACTGCTTAAGATGAAATTTGACAACTTGCAAAATGTATTGCCTTTGATCTTCGTCTTTTTTCAATAATAAATTTAAATCCTGAGCCGAAGCAACGGCTCTTTCAGCAGTATCCTCAATTACTCTCAAACCCTGTAAAATTTTCATACTTTCGATACAAGATGCCTCTGTTTTTTTATGATTTTGGACTTGCGTCAAGAAAATCGTAAGGCAAATTAATACTGATTAAACGAAAACAGTGATTTTTTAGTGACGAAATCACTCACATCTTTATCAAGCACTGTCTCTCGCAATCAGCCTCTTCGACTACAACTCGTGTTTGGATCATCCGTGCATCCTTTCGTTCTTCGATGGCATGCGAACCATTTTTTTAAATTTAATTTCATTTTTACAACAGCTGACAAATCGGCTACTGAACTGAAAATGTCAACTGCTACGATGGGACGGGCACTCGTAACAAATCAAAGCTCAAAGCAAAGGAACCTCAGCTACCAAGTTAATTTTTTAACAGGAGTAGTTTATTTAAGATTCTATTCGATTAATTTAAGTTATACCCACAACGCAAACGGTTTTTTTTTTCACTTATTATGAAGTATAGTTTTGAAAGAAAAAAGTGAAATAATAAAATAAAAATCCGTTTGGGACCCAATTTAAATATTAATTAGAATGATAAAATTCCAAGAGCATCTTATTTGAGACGCAGATCGATCCTCTGGCAGCTGTGGGGGCAAAAAAAAAAAATTTTTACCGGCAATCATTAATCATAAATTCGATAAAAAAAGGGGAGAGAAAAAATGAAAACCCAGTGGATCTTCCACTCGACCTAAAATTCTCATCTTTTGACATAATTTTTTGTTTTTTTTTGTAACTAAGCTAAATGTTTCAGATACGACCCGTTGGAAAATCGAAATTTTTTTTTTCAACACCTTAAAATATAAATATAAAGCCTTAAGGCAGGACCAGTGAAAGTTTTATGCTATTCAGTTAAAGCTTGGCGCGTGTGTAATTTTTAATTAGCCGATGAAAGTTTCAGAGTTTATCGAAAATATAATTCATATCATTCCTAACATATACATTGTAATATTGACAATAATAAATATATACAAGTGTAGTATGGAAAAATTGGACTTGGGAGATTTCGGGAAGAAATTGTTATTCTCTTGTTCTGTTTTTTTTTTTTTTTATTCGTACATATAACCAACCCCCGTCTTTACTGTACACTTTATTTCAGAAACTTCGTCGTCCTTACGGAATTATATAAAAAAAAAAATTAAAAAAAAGACACGCAAATATCGAGCGATGATGATGAAAAAAAGAAGAAAAAAAAAAAAATGCTCGAGGCCATCATTCAATGATATTGCCACCGAGAACCGTGAGTATATTCCTTACATTTTTCAATTTTTGATCGGAAAACAAAAATTAAAATTCAGCGATGAGTCAGTCACGAAAAAAGAGAAGCAAAAAAAAATATTACTGAAAAATCGTATCTTAGTTAAAAAAAAAAAAAATTGCGTTCCAGGGTTTGTACAAATTATTCCATATTTTTTTTTTGTATATATAATATACAAATATGTGACAAGTGATGCTTTTCGTAATACATAAATATATATATAATACGCCATCCAGTGTGAAATATGAACGACCACAATTTTTCTGACTTTCGTCGATAAAATTTTACAAAAAAAAAATTAAAAAAATTAAAAAAATATCAATAAATCGTGTCATCGCGAGTAGAGTCGAAAAAATTTTATAATATAATATCAATGACTGAATCACGGCAGTTATACGCGCATCTCCGACAAAAGAGGCCCAAATAAGTTTAGCGGTGCTTTTGTGAGTCTCGTATTTTTTTTTTTTATTCATAGGAATCGAGATTTACTCGATGTTTGTCCTGTGAGAAAATTTTGGTAAAAATATTACGAAGCACCGCGTTACGTTCTATAGGCCTCCACAGCGATCACGATCCACCTGAATTTATTTCATAAACGTCCAATCATCTCATTCCTCTAATACTATATGAAATGATTATTACAATATCATATATATATATATATATATATATATATGTATATACATACATATATACATATAAGTATATATCTATGTACATACATATATTCTACATTACATTACTAGGTTCGAAAAATAATATTACAATATATGGTGTGTGTGTGTGTGTGTGTGTGTGTCATTTTCTGTGTATCATCAATTTATCAAGAGTCACGGAAGCAACTCAAGATAAGTACATTTCCTCCTATACCGACACGACGAGATTACTTCTTACTACAATCCACTTTTTTCTTCAATTTTTTAATTTTTTCGTTTTCATTATTTTCATCTTTAGTTCGACGATCACTTTCATGCTCATTATAAATCGTTAGTGGTAATGCATTATAAATCGTTAGTGATAATGCAGATATCGCAGATTTGCCAAAATTGCCTTTTCCATTTCATCGTCATAATATTGTGGTGTGTGGTGTGTGTGTGTATGTGTGTATATGTAAAATCGCTAGGCGCTTCTCTCAATCGTTATCCATTTTTTTTTTCTTTTTTATTCTGAATAACAATTCCTTTACTGGTTTTCTTTTTATTTTTTTTTTCAATTTTTTTCCTCTTTCTCCTTTTTCACTAAATATATCACAAACTGCCGGTGGCGAGTGCATCATTTCGTATTCGCGTCAAGTCATTGGCTCTCCCACGCTCTTTTCCCACGAGCACATTTACCAAAAGACATTGCTATTATTTATTACTTTTTTTTTTTTGCAAATTTTTTATTCCTCGAGTCTTCCAGTTTGAGGGAGAGGGAAAGAAAGAGAGAGAGAGAGAGAGAGAGAGAGGGAGAATGACAAATGTCTTGGCACGAGTCGTCCTGATACCACCGGAAAAAAGTATAACGTTAGGGAGTTTTACATGTTAATTAGTTACATCACCCGTCGGGGACACGATCATGTTTACGCTCACAATCCACAGCCAACAATGCGAATCGTCGATTTTATCGTGTTTTTTTTTCTTCATCGCCCAATACGAATGTATTGCGGATGGTTTTTTTTTTAATTTTTTAAAATTATTATTATTATTATTACTTTTCTTTTATTTCCATTCGCGAAACGCGTCAACCCCGACATAAATTTATTAGTTTAAATATCGTACTAGTTTAGTTTTCTGCAGATTACCACAGAAGACTTTCCCCCCTTTTTTTTATCAATTTTTTTCCTTTTGCTTACCGCTTTAATGTGTAAATAACTTTGTAAATTCATAGGCCCGTATTCACAGTCGAGTCTTATTTCTTAAGACGGTCTTAAGACGGCCAACAACCAATCAAGTCGTCCTAAACGACGACTTAAGACCGTCTTAGAAATAAGACTCGACTGTGAATACGGGTCATAATCTTATATATTAGGCGATCCATCTTCATTGTGTGTTTTTTTTTTAAGTTTCCAATAGTCGTTAATCGTTTAGGGTTTTTTTTTTCTTTTTCGTTAATTATTAATAATGGATTTTTTAAAATCTTTAAGATAGATTTGGTTTTTTTTCGAGAACTTGTAGTCAAGGGGGGGGGGGGGGGAGTCAGCAGGTTAAGATCGCAGGCTAAGGGCGATCGCAAGGGTTCGAGGGGAATGAGCACGTGAAGTTACGAATATGGAAATGCAAGTTGGAATTTTAGCGGAAGCAATTTCGCTTGGAAAAAAAAAAAAAATATAAATAAGTGCGGAATTTTTTTTCATTCGAATTATTCGCGTCAATTAAAATTTAAACTTTCCATTCAATATGTCATTTCGTTCGAACAAATCGTTAGATCGAAAGTCAAAACGTAATTAATGCATGACAAAATATGAAATAAAATTCAGTCGATTGAATTTAGGAATTTTTGAGGAAAAAAAATCATCGTTCCATCAATTAATTTTGTTCGAATAATTTTTCGTCTCATTTTTTTTCCCCCCTCTGAGTGCCAATATTTCCATTGGGGGTTCAATTATACCGAGGGAGATTATGGAGGAAAAAGGGGAGGGAGGAGCTGTAGTGCAAGCTTGTTAATTCTTTAATTTTCGCGGCTATTCGGGGCCAAAGCTTCGTACGTAATATAAAAGCGAATATCGCGTATGCGTAAACGACGTATAATTTCCTAATTTTTCTCGACTATATTCCCAGCTGACGTGTGAGAATTAAAGAAGAAAAAAAAAAAAAATTGTCCTCGTCAATGAGAATGTACGAAAGATCGCGACGTTCTCGCGTAATTACGATAATTATCGCGGATACGGTGCAATTTTTTTTCGAACGTCAATCAATTTTCGTTAAAAAAATTGTATGTATTTAATTGATGCGTATCGAGTTTCGGGTATATATATGATACGAAATCAAAAAGCAGAGTGCGCAGCGAGACAAATGCTAATTAGTTAGAGCGTATAATTTGCCTGTATTTTTTTAAGCTCGGCTTCTCGCACATCTAATTTTATATAAATATATGTATATATATACAGGGTAGGCGAAAAAAACCGGACAGGTTTAAAACGCGAATAAAATCCGAACACGTCGACCGATTTTCAAAAACTTTTTTTTTTGTGGCTCGAAAGTAGAAAAATTAACCTTTCATTTTGCGTTTGAAAATCCGAAAAATCTTTATTCCTCGCTGAGATACATGCCCTTGACAAACAGGTTTTGAAAAAAGTCGCTGGGAAGATGGAAAAAAATATATATTAAAGAATGTTCAACTTAATTTCTATCTTAAATTGTGATTCGAGGTTCGATTTTGATATTTCTTCGAGGTTAAAATTTTGTTTTCGGGACATTATCAAGAAAGTCCACTATCAAAAAAGTCGGCTGTAAATGATGCCGATAATTTCATAAAAATTGATAAGCTTCAAGTAAACGATTCGAATACTGCAGCCAACAGTGATTCAGAATTTAATCAGAATTCAATCACCAGGCGGATAAAACGTTCGTTTTGGAGATTTTTCGAGACAGCGTTACGGCTGACTTTTCTAAGCCTTCGTCGGCAAGGTGAGTCTTTCAGGGCACAGTAATTTTCCATTTTTTCAAGATTAACGTCTAAATAAATATTTTTTTTTCATTTAATTAAAGCTGAAAATAACAAAATTAACTATTAGAAATTATTCTATGGAGCCAAAAGAGTACTAGTAAATTTATTCAGATTTTTATTACGGATTTACTACGAATTACGATATTTATTACGAATTATTTTAAAATTTTGAAATATAAAAAATAAGAAGATTTAGAGAAACACTCACGTTTTCGTAAATTTTTTTGTCATTAATTGAACCAAAACCATCTTCATCTTCACATCTTCAAATCATAATTGAAGATGGAAATTAAGCTGAACATTCTTTAATATTAATTTTTTTTATCCTTTAGTGACTTTTTCAAAACCTGTTTTCCAAGGGCGCGTATCTCAGCGAGGAACAAACATTTTTTGGATTTTCAAACGCGAAATTAAAGGTTCATTCTCTTACTTTCGAGCCAAAAAAAGTTTTTAAAAATCGGTCGACGCGTTTGGATTTTATTCACGGTTTAAATCGATTCGGTTTTTTGTTGGCCCACCCTGTATATGCACGTTAATGCGTATGCATGCATGTATATATATAAGACGACAAATAGCTATAAAATAATATCCCTCTCGAGAGAAACGATTTAAGCCTATATGGAATATATATATATATATTTTTTTAAACAAAGTGAGTAATTCCTTACTGAATTTTTCGTGACTCTTCTACGCTATAAGGGTTCGAAATTTTCGATTTTGTTTTTTCACGGGGCTCAAGAGTCACTGGGCTTGAAAAATCGAAGCTGAAAACGTATCGCGTGTACCGAGAGAGCGATAAATGTTTATGCAGTATGATCAAAAATGGGAATAACAAAAGAAAAAAAAAACGACAAATTTGAAAATTTGTCTACGAAATTTTACGGCATAAATTTCGCCGGAATTGTCTCACGCCATGGGAGGGTGTTCAAAATTTTCCCTACTATATGTCCTATACGACGAAGCACACCAAGCGCAAATATAAGCTTGGCTCAAGAGCTAATGAGGCTGTTTTTTTATTTTCTTTTCTCTCTCTCTCTCTCTCGCTCCCTCGTAATTCTAAATTACGAGAGGGTGTAACAGCCATTACCAAGGGGAGGGAGCGACTAGGGTGCGAGAGAGGCACGATCTACGTTATTTCATCAATGTTCACTAGATCTAAGATGAAAATATTGGAGTCATCGCTAATTCAAATTGGGAATTTAAATATTTCCCTCACGACATCGATCTATCAAGGGGGTGGGGGAGTCGGGCTAGGTTATAGCGTTGATTTTCCATCGCATTAGCAATTGCTCGAAGCCAAAAGAAGCGAAACACGCGTTTACGGGGATTCTTCAGTTACATTGAGATATTTTTTTTTCTGTTTCTACTTTTTTCTTTTCATCCAACGAGGAAAAAAGCACACACACTCTACGTGTATCGACGCTTTACGCTTTTCTTTCCCATTTTTTTGTTTTCACCCCGCAGAGAAATATCGTTTAATATTATTATTATTATTATTATTATTTCATTGCCTTATACGGATTATTAGATTCACGGTTTGGAGAGAAAAAAAAATTATTGTTTTCGCTGTATGAAACGATCGAACTATCTGTATCAAACGCTTTGGGTCTTAGTCATTATTAATTACTCATTTATTAATCATTAATTACTGTAGAAGAAAATCGAAAATATATATATATATATATATATATATATATATATATATAAGTTTATATATATATTCGTTTCTGTTTATTTCCCTACATACTACCGAGGTGTGACGATCTAGATTTTTTTTTCTTCATTTTTTTGTAATTTTTTTTCAAGTTTTTTCTTTTTTTTTCCTTTACTTTACTGAGACCTCCCCCTCCCCCCTCCTCCCTCCCCGTCTATAGCAGCGTTGATTTTTTTTTATTACTCATTTATTTATTTATTTATCTGTAAAAATCCTTGGAACTAAACTCGAGCACGGCACGACGAGTATTAGTATATATGTCCTTAATGATAATTATCATTTAATATACTAAAATAGCGTTCGAATAAACGAAACTGCTCGCGGTGTTCAATCGTCGCGGGGGGAAAAAAGATTGTCCCCGATGTGGACGGTCTGTAATAATATATATATATATATATATATATATATGTAATATATTAATTATTCGTTAATTTTTATTCTCTCTTTCTTTTTTTCCCGGAATTCGTCGATTTCCCTACGGGGCGAATATTGCGTCATTCTAATTTCTCGATCTAATCATCATAATAATATGTATATATTAATTATGTGTGTGTGTATATATTTATATATATAGCATATAGGCCAAAAATTGCATAATATAGCGCGCGCAAAGCTCACATCGGGTATAGAAATACGAGAGATCGCGGATAGATCGGCGATCGAACGCGAAAAAGTTCATTTCTACTTGAAATGATGCTTGAAAATATATATATATACTATATAAACGCGCAAAGCAGCATTTTATTCTCTCAAGCATCAGCGCATTGTTGTTATTTTTTTAATCCCCCACCCCATCCAGTTCACCGACCAGTCCATATCATTTATATTGTCATAATCGTCGTAAGAGCTCGGACTAAAATCGGCTAACTCGTTCGCGAGGGGGAAAAAAAAATAACAACAATTATTTGAGAAATTATATTAAAAAAAAAAGGGAAAAAAATGTTTGCATCTGCCTGGTTTTTTTTTTTTTTCGTTTTTTTTTTCGTCTTTCTTCGCTGTAGCAGCTAAAGCCCTTGACTCAAGTTATAGGAAGCTCAAACTTCGGTTGGATCCATCTCGTTCGTGTGTAACCAATGCGTTAAAAAATCGAGTATCGTAATAGTCTCTTGTGGATCATTATAATCGTATCGTTTTTCTCTCTCTCTCTCTCTCTCTCTCCCTGTCTTTATTTATTTTTTTTTTCATTCTTCGTTTCGCGTAGACATTTGTAGTTTTTTGTTTGTTTAATTTCTTCAAATTTCTTTTAGAATTACCTCGGAATATTGCGAACGTTTTGTTTTTTCGCTCCCTCTCTCTCTCTATTTTTGATTCACGGAGCGGAGAATTTGCATTAAAAAAAAAAAACATTCGGTCTCTTTGATGCGCGTGATTTGTGATTTATTTTTATATTATCAAAGGGAAAGATATCCTCATCGACCTGATCTCGGGCTTTTATTTATCTCGGTTTTTTTTTTTTTACGTTCGCTTTTTATTTTCTTTTTTTTTCTCCCGAAACTTTGTGAACCGCGAGCTTATGGATGATTCCCCATAATGGCAACGTACAAAGTCGCGAGTGGGAGAAACATAAAAGATAAAGAGGAGAGGGAGAGAGAGAGAGAGAGAGAGAGAGAGAGAGAGAGAGAGAGAGAGAGAGAGAGAGAGAGAGAAAACGAAAAAGAAAACAGGAAAATGTCGATTTTGAATTATCCTTAGGATGGCCTAATCGGATAACACGTTATTGTACTGACGTACTTATCTATATATGTATACTTATATATATATATATATATACGTGTGTGTGTGTGTATATGTGTGTGAGTTTTTTCCCTATTTATATATAATGTATGTATAATAAATTTCTATGTACACGCTAGATTAGGGCACGGAGGAACTCGTCCGTATATCCTTGTCCGTCTACGATCGATTTTTCATTTCGTTTTTCTCGTGTTACGTTCCCGCCGTTTTTTTTCTTCTATTTTTCTTCTCTTCAACGCGCATGTTCAAGTGACTCAAGTATGCATTACAACTCAGGACGTCATATATATATATATATGATTGCTTGAAATCGTTGGTTGTCGCTTTCACATTGAATGAATATCGCTTGTTGAGTGAATTCGACGCGATGAAGAATGTGTGTTGTTCAATTTAAAAAATCCTAGTCAACGTGTACCGATCAATTTTACATCTTCTTTCTCGTTTTTCTTTCTCTTTTACACGTTTAACCCACAGCTATACAGCCAAGTGCGAACCTCATTGCACGTAAATTTAGAACGCTAATCTTTCGCAACTGCGAGTTTCCTCGTTGAGGCAACCTATACCGATCGATTCGGTTGGGTCAAATCGGTGCTAACGTTGTTTTGCAATCATCACGAAAGAATTTCGTTAATCAATCGGTGGTAATAATAAGATGGAGCAGAAAAAAAAAATAGCCCAGGCCTGTACGTGGATAAAATTTGGATGTACGTAATTATTTTTTTAGATCTACGCAGTTGCGAATTTTGAAAAACCGTACGTTTAATTAGTCCTCAATTAGATCTGCGTAGATCTCAATGAGATCTACCTAGATCTTAATTAGATCTACGTAGATCTCAATTGGATCTACGTAGATCTTAATTAGATCTACGTAGATCTCAATTGGATCGACCTTGATCTCATTTAGATTTACCTATATAGATTTCAATTAAATCTACCGAGATCTAAGTAAATCTACTGAGATTTAAGTAGATAAATGGAGATCTAATGAGAAAAAAATGTTCGAATATAACATTAGGTCGACTCGAATATTCATAAGTCTACCGTTATAAGTTATAATACAGTGTAGACCTCAACGTAGATCTACGATTTTCCGAAAAATTTCAATCAACGTACATCAAATTTTATCTATAAAATAACTAAGTAGTTTTAAATTCTTCATAGGTTTAAATAATTTTTCTTTTTTTCTGGTGACTCACATTTTTTATAACCTTCATTGGTAAAGCATTCTTGAGCATTCGTTTGACTGGTTTTTATTTTTTTTTAAATGAGCCAATCGTACTCCGCTGTTATGAATTATACTTAGAAAAAAAAATCTGAATGAACACATACCCTCGTCGAAAATTGACAGGAACGAGTCGCTCTTTTTTTTTTACCACGAATTTTCAAATATTTTCCTATGTCAAAGGCACACGAACATGCCAGTAGCCATCCATCATATTAATATTGCAAATTGATGCACGAAAATTTGAGAAAACGATTCTGTAAAATTAGCACCGATTTGACGCAAGCCGATCGCCAGTGGTTAATCGTAAATTCATAAAAATGCAAGACAGTGATCGAACACGAGTTAAAACAAAATAATCATAATAATAAATGACCACAGAACGATCGAGGATCTGTGATATTATTTATTGATTTTTTGTTGTTGTTTAAACTTGATAATTTTAATTCTACTCGAATTCTCCCTTTTTTTTTTTTTTACTATCCTTTGCGTTTTCAAGATGTTCTTCTTCATTTTTTTCAAATCTTTTTCTCTCCATCGTTAATTCTAACTTATGTACATGGGTAATTTACAAAGTTGAACTTTCGAGGCTAGTCTCCTGTCATCCTCGTTTTCCTCGAATCTTCCCCTCGTTAATACCAAATTTATGTGTGTGTGTGTGTGTGTATGTGTGTGATTGTGTTAGTATGTTTGTTATCATTTTTCTCTTTTCATTCGTTTTTTGTTTTTTTTCTTTGATAAGAGTAACGTTTGATTCTTAAATGCTGTACAGGAACATTCACTTGCCTCACTCGTTAATCCTCTTTTCTTTTTTTATTTATTTTTTTTGTTATTATTTTTAAAATTATTATTGATTTATCTGTTAAATATAGTTATCTCGTTAATCGATAATTTTTTTATGTCTAAATATCGTTTATGTCGGCTATCCTGATTATTGAAGTGAAAGATTGAAATGGTCGATTGATCGATAGAAAAAAAAACAATGAAAAAAAATTATACATATATATATATATATAGATTCGTGTTGCACTTGAGAGGAACGCAAATGAGCTCCGAATCCATTGCAACTGATTAGCTGAAAAAGTGCTGTTTCTTAAAATTTTTCCTTTTTTTTTTTTATTCGTTTAATAAATTTCATTTTTTGCCTATTTCGTTTTGACCTGTCACGGTAAATATTTTCCGCAGGCAGACGCTCAAGTCTTGGACGGCTATAATCTTTTTTGTAACGATTATAGTTTTTTGTGTTTTAAACGATCTTTTAGTCTCCTGTGTGTATGTGTGTGTGTGTGTGTGGGTGTGAAAATGTCAAATTAGTCAATGGCAATTTCTCCATTCGGAGGTTCTCAGATTCTTGGCGAATTCAACCTCTTTTAATTATCTCGAAAGTCTCCTATACAGTTATAGGTTGCAATTGTAATTAATATCGGAGATTGTCGTAATTGAAATTTTATCGAAATTCATTCTTTCGCCTCGAGTTCGATCTTGGTGTTACTTTTGGGTTATAATGAACGTGAAAAGAATTAATCAGCAAATTTTTACTGCGAAAAATCGCTTGTACCCGAATAAAGTAAAAAAATTTCAACCTTCTTGAAAATTGAAAAAAATTGACAATAAATGACATCTATATTTTGTTTGCAAAAAAAAAAAATTGTTTCCAATTTGCAGAAAATAACGAGAAAGAATGACAATTTAATTTTTTTTTTTCATCACATTTCAGTCGTATCTTCGCCTTAATTCCGGAAAAAAAATTCGAGAATAATGAATATAATTCTTTCCGGTAAAAATATAAAAATATTTTTGTTCTCTCCATTTTTCGGTTGTCGAAATTTTTTCGTAAAATTCATGAGTTGAAATTTATTGTTCCATTAAAACCCCAAGACGCGCCGAGATCGAAGTTGAGATGAGTGAAAAAAATTTCGAGGAAAAAAAAATTACAATTACGATATGTCCAATGGCAATAATTGCGAAGTAAAAAATAAAAATCGCTGACTTTTGGCCTCGAATCATTTCACTCTGCGCATATGGAATCCTCCGTATGTTCATATTTAACGTTAAAGCTCCACTGAGAATCGGATAGATTTTTTGTTTTGTTTTTTTTCCTTCAACTTTCGAGCAAAACATTATTTTTTTTTTTTATTGAGTTCGTATAAAAAATTCAAATGTCTCATCTGGTTATGTAATCGAATGATGATAATATTTTTCACTTTCTTTTCTTGTTTTTTTTTTTTTTTTTATTTTCCTTCAAATTTCCTGCAAGTAATCATAATAATGGTGCAACAATACGAATATCAACGTAATTTTGATTCGACAGTTCGTTAATGGTCTCGTTTTTTTTTTTTTTTTTTTTTTTTTTTTTCGTTCACACATTACCTCTTCGTTTTGTTCGTTTACTCTCGACGTTCCTTCCTCACTCTCGAATTTTCCTGCTACATATTTCTTATACATATACGTGTGCCTGTGTATGGGTCGTGTATTTTTCTGTATAAACACATATACATACATATAATACTATAAACAATATAATAATCGTGATTCGCAATGTTTTATGAGTATAAAAATTGTAATTTTCGTTTCTCCTCTCCCCCCACCCCCTCTCCTCTTCTTTCGCATCATCCCCTCATTTTGTCATCTTCTTCTACCTATATTGTTCATTCGTTTAGTCGTGTCGGCCGATTTTGGCCCTAGCTAGCCTACTTATCAAATATAAATATACGGAATTTATACGTACACGAGCAGATTGACGCCCTGATTTTCGTTGTTGTTTTTTTTTTCTTCCCTCTCCAAAGCTCCTAATGACGCGTACGTATAAATGTTCATATATATATATATATATATATATATATATATATATATATATATTTATTTATATATTTATAATATCGTATTTATGGGGGAAAAAAAATCACAACGTTCCCTCTCAACGTAATCCCTTCACCCCGCGATTGAGATCACGTGTGTCATCGTATGACGAGACGAAAAAATCAAAAAGATGAAAAAATAAATCATCGAAACAAAGAAGAAAGGAAAGACTTTCGGGAAATTGAAAAAAAAAAAAATTCTTCAAATTTTCGTCTCGTCTTTATCGCACTCGTTGAGAAATTTTCTCACATGCATAATGAAACTATGCGTGTAGGATTTGAGATGAAAAAAAATACTTGGAAACTTCGTCAATTATGTAAATAATATCACTGAAAATCAAAGAGAGGAGAAAATAAAAAAAAAAGGAAGAAAGTGAACCGAGAAAATAATGAACAACATTAATTAATATATAACGCGACTGACCAGCTCTTATAAACTGAACAAAAAAAGAAAATAAAAAAAAAAAACGAAATATAGACGTTCTGGTATTCATTTTTATCACTTTTCGTCAACGTAAGTTAGTAATAATAACAATAATAATAATAATAATATTAGTAATAATAATAGTGGAGAGCCAGTGACTTTGCATGCAACGTCTCCAGAGACGAAAAAAAAAAAAAAAAAAATAATTGACTCACCGGAAATACTGACCCCAAGTAGTACGATCGATGATAATCGATGTTTCAAAATTGAAAAAAATCATAAACAATAGAGATATGAGATACGAGGTCGATCGATCCGATCGTCAAGCGCGAAATAACTGAGAAGGAAGAACGAAAAAAAAAAAGAAAAATAATCAGTGATCGCTTAGTGATTGGGTTTAGAGAGATTTTTTTTTTTTTCGTTTTTCTCGTCGAGACGCGAACTCGAGATCGTTGAATCTAAGGAAGAAAACAAGAAAAAAAAGGACACTCCGTTATTAGGGGAGGGGGTGAATAATTGAAAGAGTCGGAAGACCTGGGCAATTTGTTCAGGAATAATTTATCTCGAGGTTTCATTATTGTCAAACAATCAATGGTTTTTTGTTTGTTGCTCTCGTTGTTTGGTTTCTTTTTTTTTTTTCACACGTGTCATGGAACTTGGAAATTTTGTGGAATTCCCGAAATGGGAATTCAACGATCTCGTATAATGAAATAAAAATCGTAATAATAACAATAAGAATATTAATAATAATAATAATAATAATAATAATAATAATAATAATAATAATAATAATAATAATGGAGAAAGGTAATTTTTTTTCTCACAAAAATCGCAAACAACATGGATTCTTGATTGATAAACAGTATCAGTCATTACGAGAGAGAATTTGCGGCACAGCCTCTGTAAATGGAGAAATCCCATAAATCGTAGCGTCTCTCGGAGACTCGCAAAAGGGGGTGAAGGGAATTTTCGTTTTTCGTTTTTTGTTTTTTGTTTTTTTTTTCGTTTCTCTTCAATTTTTCGCACAAGAAAGAAAAAAAAAAAAGATTTCTTCTTCGTCTTGTGATTTAAAAAAACACGCGGAAGAAGAGGAAGAAGAAGAAGAAGAAGAAGAAGAAGACGCTCGAGTGCGCTGTGTCAGTGAGCGGACAGGCCTCAGGGCATCGATTCCTCCGGTTTTCGGTATACGAGCGAAGAGGCCCATGAATCTCTCTTTCTCAATTGTCTCGTTGTGTTTTTTTTTTTTTTATTTTTATTTATTTATTTTTACGCTTATGAGTCACGCGTCTCGTTTGAGCAACAGACGAAGAGAGAGAGGGAGAAAGAGAGAGAGAGAGAGAAAGAGAGATTAAGGGCTCGCAGGAGCGTTGATAGCCATCAGGGGTGCCGGGGGCAAGGCCACCGGTATGTGATAATATTTACACTGAGGCCGCATGCAGGCGCCTTTTACCGCATCTCTGCACACGGTCACGCGATTCTCCACCACCTCCACGCTTCCTGAAATCAGGAAGTATTTTTTTGTTTTTGTTTCATTAAATTTTCTTAAAGATTCTTCAAAATTATTTTTCATTTTTCTCGACATTTTCGTTGCCTGCCTCGAGGGATTTCGAATGGTGGGAAAAAAAAGAAAACAAATTTACGTTTACCCAGAACACAAATTTGTTTGCGCATCTACAGACGAAGCAGCGCTTCTATGTTTATTTCAGGATTTTTTTTTTCATTTTCAGAGTGTCTTGTTGACCCCCCTCTATTCCCGCCACTCCAATAAAGCACGGGCGTAAATTGTGCGCAAAGAATTGTACATGATTTCCCTGAATGAAGACGGTCCCCAGCCCTGACAGCATTATTGACGAGTACGAGGGATTTTTGTAAAATCAATTTTCATAAAATTAAATTCTTACGTGATATCAGATTTTTTTGTTATCCGAATTTTCGGGATAGTATTTTTGAAATTGGTACTTTTGAAATTGATGCATAACCCTGGAAATTATGATCGAGGAAAAGAATTTAAAAATATCTTTGCAATTCTCGAATCTTTTCAAGCGATATACCATTTACGAGGATCGATTTTTTTTTTTTTTTTTAATGTTCCGAACCCTTGAAATTTGATGGAGTTTTTTTTTTCGAAAAATGACGAAAATGATTCGAGAGCCAAATATACGGCGCACGCTTTAAGTGAATGTGGAATTTCAAGTCGATAGGCCAAGGAGTCAGAGGCCCGTGAGACAAGTAGAAACGGACGAATGAACGGACAATGCGGAGAGTTGTTTTTTTTTTTTATTTTTTTTCCGGTACGAAAGTCTAAAAAACTGCGAGATAGAGATCGATCTTGAAATTTTTCCGGTTATCTGAGACTCGTGAGATTTTATCAGAACGCATTACTGTACCCTGTAATGGTACGTCGTCGTTCGCACCTGACAGGATTAAACGTTTTTATATTTTGGAAAAACGCGTGGCGTGGATTCTACAAAATTTTCAATTTTTCCCAAATCTTTTTTTCATCTTTTTTTTTTCTCGAAATCCCAAGACGCATCGAGCACATTGGCACAAAAATGTCGTGAAAAAAAAAAAAAGATAATTCCATACTCGCTTTTCTTCCTCACAGACCTGGCTTCGTGCGGAAGAAAAGTTGCAAATTCACCGCGAACTCGCTTCCTCATAATTTTCTTTCGAATTTGGAAATTTTTTCCACGAAAGGCAAAAAAATAAAATGGAAAATCCTCGTTCGGAGGATTGCTTTGTGAGCATTGAAAAAAAATTTGTGAATCCACGATGCGCGGACCTTTTTTTTCTTTTTTTTTTTCTTTTCTCAAACGAACGAAGAAAAGAAAAAAAAATCGACTTACCGTCATGGAGATGGATGAATTTACAGGCGGGACGGTTGCACAGTTGTCGATTAAAATCTTGGCACACCGGGAGGGTGTCCAGTAACTGAAATTAAATACACGACGATATCTGTATACTGGTGTGTTCCACGGGGACAATTTATCGTTAAAAAATAATGACCAAAAGATGATGAAAAGGAGGGGCGGGGGGGATGGTTGGGGAAAAAAAAAACAGAAACCTCAACAAACATTAATCTCGCATTTTCTCCCACACAAACGCACGGGCAAACACGCACAATATGTAATACGGATACGCACGTACAATCTTTCAATCTCTGTCAAACACTCCGGTTTGTTATTGCATATATGTTCACGGTACATTTGGCATGCTCTATAAATTTGATTGTACATGTGAATATTAAATGTAATTAATGGCTAATGGATGAGCGAGCGATCGAGGTATTTTTTTTTTTTTTTGCGTCAGCAGAGTAAATATTCGTCAATTACGACAAATGGATCGTAAAATAAAGGACAATCGATCGCTCGTTCATCGTTTATTTATTTATATATATATATTTTTTCGTTTATACGTAAATTTGCAGTAGAACGTTTTTTTTTTAAATATTGTCTTTCTTTTGTTTTTTTTTTTTTAAATATTAAATCATCGAACATGGGAACCCTAAGCGCGTCTTATACCGTGTCAAAAATTAAATCGCAAGCTAATCTTGCTGTTGTATATCATCATGGAGGAAACGAATTGAGGGAAGGAGATTGAGAGGGAAATGAGAAGAAACAAAAAAAAAAATAAAAATTGACTTTTCAATGGATTGGACGGAAAATTAATTGATTAGTGATAATAATATGAAAAAAAAAACAAAAAAAAAAGATGTGATAGGAAAAGGAGAATCGTTCGAAAACCTTTCTTCATTTTTTTGTTATTGTTAGTGACGACCCCGAGTAGGGGAGGGGATTTCGTTCATTTTTTCCCCACAATCTTTCACGGTATTATCGACGCGCGTTTGATACCAGTTTTAGCAGAGCGTGTGACTGTGATAAAAGGGGATTCTCTTATTATTGATTCGCAAATTCGTTGTGTTTATTTGTCAAATCCCGAGCACCCGCAATTTATAAATACCGGTAATATAAAAACAAGTTTGCACGGTGGCAAGAAAATACATACATATATACATATAAATATATTATATATATGTATGTACTCTTATCGTTTGGTTTACAAGAAACGTTATTTTTTTTAAATTATGCAAATTTAATAGCTTTCGATTTAATCGAAAATCGCGACCATTTTTCCGCGCTGTTAACAGAGTGATATTAAGCTCGAGTACACGCTTGAAAGCGAATTCAACGTGTATAGTGTGCAGTTTACGAAACGCGGGAGCAAGGTTAATTTGCGAATCATAGTTGCGCAAAAGCCCTCTTCTCAGCGGGCCATTAACAGCTCGCTGACTAGACCAAAGTTTGTTCACTGTTAAAAACGCCACGTTCAGTTATTTGGTCAATTGAAAGAGTGAAATGAAAGATGAAAATATGTATATATATATATATATATATATATATATATATATATATATATATATATATATATGTATATGGGGCATTTCACGTCAATCCGCGGATACATCGGCCTGATCCCCTGGGATTCCGATGACCATGCAATGAATTTTTTTGGTTTGTTTCGGTCAAAGCGATTCCTCCCAATTTTTCGAAATTTTTCTGTCATATTGCAAAGGTCTGGCGACCTCAAATATCCTTGACACGAAGATGGACATTTTTATAAGTCGATCAAAACTTTTTTGCAAAATTGGGGGGACGCGAAAACACATTTTTTCGTCATGATTCGATAATGGGATGACAATGCTCAATATTTTTCTTTTTGCATTTTTGTTTAAAAAAAAGTTTTCTTGGAATTTATTTTTGATGATTGGTTTCTTGTAAAAAATAAAATAAGAAGCTTCGTTTTGGTAGAATTCGATTTTCTTTTTGGTTCAAGAGTAAAACGAAGTAAACGATGCTTGATTGTATTATTTTTTTTTTTTTTCGAATTCAGCATATTCTCTTCTTCGTTTTACTCTTGAACCAAAAGAAAAATCGAATTTTATCACGACAAAGTTTCTTATTATTTTATTTTTTACAATTGACCATCGTTAAAAATAAATTCCAAGAAAATTTTTTTGTTTTTTTTTTAAACGAAAATTCAAAAAAAAATTTAGCATTCTCATTCCATTTTCGAACCATGACGAAAAAATGTGTGTTTCGAGTCCCCGATTTTACAAAAAAGTTTCATCAATTTTTCAAAATATTCGTCAAGAATATTTGAGGTCACTGCAGCCTCGCATAATGGCGGAAAAATTTCGAAAAATTAGATGTATCATTTTTGACCGAAACAAACTAAAAAATCAATTGGTTATCGGAATCCCAGGAGGTCGGGCCGATAAACCTGTGGTTTGACGTGGCATGCTCCATGTATATATTTATATATCTCTGTATATGAGTCGTTCGCTCATAGAATGAGGTAAGTCAATTTAGGTCGTTTTTTTAATTTAGTTACCAGTGCGTAGGTATTAGTCCTAAAAGTATGTTTGTTAAGTTTTCTAATATTTCAGCCATTATTTAAATTTTTGTGATTGATTGAAACTGCGCGCCTACATTGCTGAATCTTTAAATCACTTTTTCTCAAAACGATCAAATTTGACTTCGGTAATTTTTTGAGCGAACGGCTC
The DNA here is from genome assembly GCA_963564615.1 of Rhorus exstirpatorius. Taxonomy (NCBI): domain Eukaryota; kingdom Metazoa; phylum Arthropoda; class Insecta; order Hymenoptera; family Ichneumonidae; genus Rhorus; species Rhorus exstirpatorius. The sequence continues at coordinate 18,612,058 of OY751315.1, forward strand.
ATACATGAAGATAGGCAAAACAGATGGCATAGGGGGCTTCGGTGAGGCTTTCGGTGAGATGCGCGAATTTGATTGCGATATTACATCCGTACTTTTCTGTTTTCTTAGTTTTATTAGTTTGTTTGTTTTTTTTTTTTTAATTAAAAATTTGTGTATCGAAGTGTCTCTAATTATTATCAAATGCGGCAATAAAGTTACGCACGAATACACATGCATTTCTCTCTCTCTCTCTCTCTCTCTCTTTCTGTTTTGTTCGGTATAGCAACGATTAAACATAGTAATATTTTGAAAGCGGCGAGTAGGGGAAAAAAAAATTAATAGCGTATGATAGAGAAACGAATTGAAGAAAAGAAAAAAAAATGTGAAATCGAAACTTTTAACATCGATTCGTGTGTTGCGGCACATAATGGTGAACGGAGATTAAACTTTCTTTGAAACATTGAGAGGAAAATGAAAAAAAAAAAGAGATAAATCTCAATATGCGCAACGAATATACACACACGTTCTCGCGCGCATCTAAATTAAATTAAAAAAAAAAGTGATAGATCGTACAATAAACGCAGCGAAAGAAAAAAAAATTTATATATACGTAATAAACATCAAATTTTCAGAGATTATAATATTTATGTTAGCAAAACGTTAAATCATAGCATATTAAACAATCTACCAGATATATATATATATATAAATATATATATTCAATTATGATTATTATTCACTACGATAAAGGAAGAGAGAAAATAGCACGTGAATAAATAATTTGAAAAAAAAAAAAGTGAAAATGGGAATATTAAGATGGATGGTATACAAATATGTAGATATATTTCGCGAAAAAAATGTACCATAGGCGTCACCATATAAGCGTGCAAATATGTAAAGAACGATCAAACGTCCTAATATTGAAAAAAAAAAGAAAAAAAAATTAATTAGGTGATACACGCGTTTCGCAAACGATATAATCGACGCCCGTTTTATCGGATATTCTCGTCCGTGTGAGAGTGGTTTTTTTTTTTTTTTTTTAGGGATGTTTGGGATAATATCATAAAGTATATATATCGGGGTGGTTGTTAATTTTTAATATATACTTGCCATCCCTGAAATCGATAGATAATAATGAGAAAACCATATTTGAATTATTTCAGATTTTTAGCTTGATTGGAAAGGGTGCCGAAATCGATTTCAAAGTGGAAAACAAAAGTTGTACTGGAAAAAAAAAAATTTCTCAAATTTCGAATAAAAAAATAAAACTATTCATGAATCAATTTGATTTTGTCAGAAAAAAATAGTTTTTTTTAACTCGAAAATTGAATTAATTTTGAATTAGATTGGTCATAAAAAAAATAGTTTTCATTTTTTAACTCGAAAATTGAATTAATTTTGAATTAATTCGATTTGGTCATGAAAAAAAAGTTTTCATTTTTTTTTACTCGAAAATTGAGAAAAATTTTTTCCAAAAAAAGTTCTATAGAATTTTTTGGAAGAGAAAACTACTTTTTTCTAACCTGGATCAAATTGATTCAAAAGTAGTTATTTTTTTTTTTTTTTATCGAAAATTGGCAGATTTCTTTCTCCTGTAAAAACCTTTTTTTCCAATTTTAAATCCATTTCGGCACCTTTTTCAATCAAGCTAAAAATCTGAAATAATTTACACATTGTTCTCTCATCGTTATCTATCGATTCAAGGGGTGGCAAATACACGTTAAAAATTAACGATCACCCTAACATATATACATATATGTATATATACTTGCGAATATAATGAAATTTTCTTGAAATTGCGTAATAATTTCACTACGAACATAGAGTCTGGTCATGCAAGTATAGGCAGAAATCTCGATTTTCCAAATATCAACATGTACAACGAATTCAATCGTATAAGCCGACCAAATTGTACGCGTCCCGAAGCATGTGCACGAAAAACAAAAAAAAAAAAAAACAAAAATAAAAACAATTGCACACGAAACAATCGTGCTCTGCCTCTCGACCATCATCTTCTACAAACAATCGTCGTATATTTTGTCAACATGTTCAGCTCGAAAATTTCATGGTTTTGGACGTGAAATTTTTTTTTGTTTTTTTTTTTCACCGCGTACAATTGGATTCGTGATAATATTGGGATTTGTCAAATCGGGCTCCTGGCCAATAATATTATATAATGGCCCGTGGAGAGAAGGGGGCTTACGGTGTGCTTGGGTGATTGAATTTGCGATTTTTTTTTCTCGCGTATTATTAGTCTCTCCCAAGATCGCGAGTGAAATATTCAAATCGTGGTTTTAACGCGTTTCGTTCGTTTGTCGTTGTTGAAAATTGACGAAAAAAAAAAAAAAAAAAACTATGACAACCACACAACGGATATTGAACGCCGAAATTGAAATTTTCTTTTTGATGGTGTGAAAAAAAAAGCAGCGTGATTCGTGCACGTTTTTTTTCTGTTCTTTTTTGTTTGTTTGTTTCTTTTAGCGATCGATGAAAATTTGAGGAAATTTAGACATAATTATTCATCACTGGACTGATCACCCAAGCTTTCGATTATCGCCAAGCGCTAACTACCGCCGATTGGTTCGTGTGCGTGAATTCGACTTGAAACACACACATTCACTCGCTACTGGTATAAATGTAGAGCTACGAAAAAAAAAAAAAACAAAAATAAAATGAATAACGAGGTTTTTCGAGGGTTTTTTTTTTTTTTTTTTTTTTTTTTTTTTGTGAGGTCAGAAGGAACTAAGGGATCACGCAACAAACCAAGAGGCAGCGGAGCGTTAGCAGGATCGTTTTTTTTTTTTTTTTTTTTGGTAATGTATACGATATATAGATGAGGGAAATTGTAAAAGCTTTCAAAATTAATATACATATTCTACTGCAAATAAGTTCAACGCTATATCGTTCTCTGTTTTTTCCGTCTTTTTTTTTTTTTTTATTTTAATTTCAACTGCGATCTCCGCAACCATAACGAGACAGCCACGTCTGACAATGAAAATTTTTCGAATTGGCGATATGTCGTTTTTTTTTTTCTTTTTTTTCCTTTTTTTCGTATCGTTCTCTCGGTTTTTCCTCCCCCGTATTCGCGGAGCAAAGCTTTTTCGTACAAGTAAAACTCAGCGAAAGAGTAATTCGAGGATGCGAGAACGTTTCGTGAAGAACGACGAAGGGGGAGTGGGGGAATGCAAAAAGAGCAACACGCAACAAGTTCAAACTCGAAATGATCCCGGCAAAAAACAAAAAAAAAACCAAAAAAAAAAAAAAAGAGAAGAAGAAAGTATTCTGGCAAAAAAAAACAAAGAAATGAAGGAAAAATTCGAAAAAACATCATGAAAATCGAAGTTATGCGTCAAAGCTTTTCTACAGAAGCGAATATATACGTGAGCTATGCATCTTACATTATTCTTGCACCAATAATTACCGATAATCTTCGGGGGTGGATAAATCCGAGGAGGAATTTGAAGAAAAAAAGGAAAAAAAAAAAAACAAAAATCGTTTCAACGATCGACCGTGAAAAAAAAAATTTGACTCTATTAACGCGTCTCTTAATACGAATTTTGTGCAATCGCACGAAGAACTTTCGGAGTAGAAAAACAAAAGCGTGCTCCTGTGTATCGTTAAATTGGATTATACACAAAAGTTTTATACAAGTGTCGGGTATGAAACACGATGTTATGAAAAACGTGTTTGCACAGCGCAATAATAATAATAATCATAATAATAACAATAATAATCGTAATAATGATAATAATAGACAAACACCAGATAAGGCAGTGGTTATTCGTTGTTATAGTTGCGGTGAGCAGTTGTGAGGGAGACGCCCCCAAAAGCTACGTGTTAGCCAAGATTAACGAGGGCCAAGAAGAGTTTCGTATCGCTTTTGAATTATTATTTCGTTTTTTTCCGATTTTAAAGTTAAAAATATAGTTCTTATGCAACACTACCATGTTTTTCTTGTTTTTGGGGCCTGCAAACGAGGAAGCCCTAGGACATAAAAGTCCTAGGACTTAAAACTAAAACTGGGTTGGTTGCGTTGGGTTAAAAGTCTTAGGACTTAAAAGTACTACTTAAAAGTACACTTTTGAGACATAAAACTCGAAAGTACTACTTAAAAAAGTAAATTTTTACTTTTATGTCCTTTTGTTTACTTTTAAGTCCTAGGACTTAAAAGTCTTTAGGACTTGAAAGTACTACTCAAAAGTACACTTTTAAGTAGTACTTTTACGCAGTACACTTTTAAGTAGTACTTTCAAGTCCCAGGACTCAAAAGTTCTAGGACTAAAAAGTACTACTTAAAAGTACACTTTCAAGTCCTAAGACTTAAAAGTACTACTTGAAGGAACACTTAAAAGTCCTAAGACTAAAAAGTTCTACTTAAAAGTACACTTTCAAGTCCTTAAACACTTTCAAGGACTTGAAAGTGTACTTTTAAGTAGAACTTTTTAGTCTTAGGACTTTTAAGTGTTCCTTCAAGTAGTACTTTTAAGTCTTAGGACTTGAAAGGGTACTTTTAAGTAGTACTTTTTAGTCCTAGGACTTTCAAGTCCCAGGATTTAAAAGTAAAAAAACTAGGACATAAAAATAAAACTTTACTTTCAAGTCCTAGGGCTTAAAAGCGTACTTTTAAGTCCTAGGACTTAAAAGTACTACTTAAAAGTACGCTTTCAAGCCCTAGGACTTGAAAGTAAAGTATTATTTTTGAGTTCTATTTTTTTTACTTTCAAGTCCTAGGACTTAAAAATACTACTTTTTGATTCTCGTCTGCAAGCCCTATAAGCTCGGAAAACATTGTAGTGTTGTATAAAATATCGTGTGCACCACGAAGGTAGGACTTTCAAGGCCCTACTTTATCTCTTTGGTGCATGATATACTATTTCTTATTTTTTTCTTCAAAAATAAATAATTTTGAGAATAAAAATGTAAAAAAAAAAAAACCAAAAAAAACCATGAATCATCAAGTTATTCGTCAAAAGCATTCGAGAATCTCCTTTGTCCTTTTTATTCTCGAAGGTTAGCGGCATTAAAGTATCGAGCCTGCATCATGGAGTGCCGAAATCTTCGTCAGGGTGCGCGTACCGAGCTTGCGAAGTGACAGAAATAAAACAAAAAACAAGTGCAGAGCGCACTCATTACTCCTATTTTTTTTATCTGCAAAGTTTTTTTTTGTTTTTCCAAGATATTCGCGTCATTTTCAGCGGAAAAAAAAAAAATTTTCAGGCACAGAGATTTTTCGGCTCACAAGGCAGGCTCGAGGCTGGGTACAAAAAAAAAAAAAAATTGGTTACAATAATGAGTCTACCTGTCCGCAGCTGTCTGTGTAGACGACACAGTGAGCGTTTTGGGGGACCACTTGGGCCCCGACAGTGGCTAAGGCTGCTAAGGCGATCCACATGCAGCAAACGAGGCAGTGTTCGTACGGTTTTTTTTCGGATTTTTTTTTGTTGGTTTTTCATTTTTTTTTTTTTTTTTTTTTTTTTCATTTTTTTTACCATCCGAATAGCGAATTCAGTACAGAACGCACCGAATGAGAGGGAGGCACGTTGAACGTCCCTTCGGAGCACCCAGGTACATGTCCGAAACAATTCGAAACGTGGCAGCGGCAGGCGTGTAGATATATATATATATTTTTTTTGTTTTTTTTTTTAAAGAGATATATATATATGTATATGAACGTTATTATAAATCGAATTGTTGTCGAAGCGTTCTCATCGAGAAGAGTGGAAGAATAAAAGACAAAAAAAAAAAAAAAAAATGAAAATGATGCGCGATACATCGAGGATTGACGCGACAGTTGGGAAAGATCGTGAAAAATAGGAAGGGGGAAAAAAAAAAAGATGAAAGAATAACGTAAAAATTTTTTCGTGTTCGCGACACACGTCGTTTTGACGAATGAATTAAAATGATTGTGACGAACGAGGAGAACGCGGACAATGTGATGATTTTTTTAAATGAATTTTGGCAATTTGTGTGTGTATGTGTTTTTTTTTTTGTTTGTTTTTTTACCGTCAATCACGTGCCGGGGTATGAATTTTTGTTTGTTCGTTGGTTTTTTTTTTTTTTTTTTTTTTTCGGATCAATTGTTCATGGGTGATTGGCGGGCATGGGCGATAATACGGCCGCAGTGCACACGTATCAAGCCAGCATTTCAAAATATCAAAATATATATATATATATATATATATATTTATATATATAGATATGTCGATTGGAATAATATAAATCAGAATTGCGTGAATTACAGAGGACGATAAACGAAGTGTGATAAATTCAAAGATTAAAGTTACAAAGGCCAATCGAGTGTGTTAAATCAACAATAATGTATAATAAAAACAAACAAACAAACAAACAAACAAACAAACGTTTCGAGTGTGTGTTTTAGCCAAAGGGATGATTTATCCAGGCCACAAAGTTACCCAAAATGATTGCCCACCGAGAGATTTATGTGTGTGTGTGTATTTTTTTTTTTTTTTTTTTCATAGCGTGCGTTTTTGTGTATTAAATTCAATTTTACCATTGGCAATGCGACAATCCAAACGTAAAGTCACAATCGGCAGAAGGGTTTCGTTATTTCGGTGGTGGGCACATATAAAAAATAGTAAAAAAAAAAAAAAAAACATTTATAATGAATAGTGAAAAAAAAAATGTATGAAATTTGACGAATTTTTTTTTTTTTTCCGGACACAAAAATACGAGGCAACCGTAGCGATTCAGGATTGTGTGTGTGTGTGTGCGCGTGTATCGTCGCGAGAGATGGCAGGCCCAACACCAAAATATATTTCATTCGTTTATCGAACGCATGCGCGATAAAATTTTGTTGTTGTTTTTTTTTTTTTTTTTTTTTTTTCAATAATTTTCCCCCAAAAATACAGCGAGGCCAAAATTCGATCGACGTCGATCGAAGAAATGAGCGAGCAGTTTTTGGGTGGGATTCGGTGATTGCGAAAGGCGGCATCGCGTGGATTGGGCGGAGTATTTTTTTTTTTTTTTTTTTTTTTTTTTTTTTATCGGATCGGGACAATCGTCGCATAATGAAATTGCGAGAATTTGGGAGTTTTTACCGTTTGCGTTGGTTCGTTTCGCGGATGAAACATCCGACGGTGGGATTATCAACGATATTTGGGATTTTAGGTGCGTGCGTGCGTGTTTGTTTTTTTTTTTCATGTTTAAACATTTTTTTTTTTTTTTTTTTTTTTTTTTTTTTTTTTTTTTCGGACGACGAACGGACGGACCAACGGGAATTGGAGATGAAAAGCAGAGGTGCGGACCGGTTTGGTACGGATAGTGTTCAATTCGTTTGAGATTCGTGCGGCCAAGTCCAGGCGAGGGCAAGCATGAAACAGAAAGTTCAAAGAAAAATCATGAACGAACATGAGTTACATGCAGCATACCCAAAAAAAAAAAAAAAAAAAAAATTATAACTTCATTAGAGATCGGAAGAAAGAAGAAGAAGAAGAAGAAAAAAAAATAAATAAAAACACAATTATAGTGGCAAGGTCTCGCTGATCGATAGTTCGATAATCGAGAACTCGCCGCGCGAATCAGCTGTGGAAAATTCAATGAAAAATTAATTCGCGCTGCGGCGAAAGTCAGGCAAGAAAAAAAAAAAAAAATAAACATAAAAAAAAAAATAGAAAAAAAATAGTTGTGCAAACTTTTGTATAGAGGCGAGCGCAGAGCATTATCACAGTATACATAGATCATAAATATATATATATATATATAAATATAGATTTAAATTTGCGTCGGATTTATCGGCTTTTGGATTCGCTGCGCATTCATTCAGCTGGCGAAAATATTTTTTTCATGCTTTCATTCTCCTAAAAGCTGGGCGAAAAAAAAAAACATTTATCGCATGATCGATCAACGAAGCGAAGAAAAGGAACGAAAGATAATAATTGAGTTGCATATATTATATGCGGAAATGAGACGGGCGAGTAAATATATCGTTTGAAGAGCGCAAAGTACATGATTTACCAAAATAGGGCCAAGCTGGTATTGCTCGATATCGCAGTCAAATTATGCTACGGCGTGCCAATTTTTTTCTTTTCTTTTTTTTTTTTTTTTTTTTTTTACAATACCCTTTCGTCATGCCTGGAAGCGTGAAAAAAAAAATCTTACCCGCGACAGCTCGCAGTTCGATCTATCGGAATGGTTATAATGTCGCAGAGGGACGAGCGATGAAACGAGGGGAAAAAAAAAAAAAACCAACAGACAAAAAAAAAAAGAGGAAAAAAATGTCAAATTTGTCGTCGAGTGACGAAAATTTTCGTTATCTGCGAGGAAAAAGAAAAAAAAGAAAAAAAAAAAAAAAAAAAAAAAAAAAACACGAAAAGCTTTGTAGAGAAACACAAAATTTGTCACGCACAGTCCTCGCTCACTTTTGAAGTATACCGTGAGAGTAGAGCGCATTATGCGATCTACCCTAGATCCCCGTGAAAATCGCACTCCGGCGTTTGTCCATTATAACAGCCACTCTCGCGGCTCCGTTGTGCCCCTTTAAAAAAGCCTGGTGGATGCGCGGCAAAGCTGCAGCAACTTATATACTTGCCCAGATGCGCGAGAGCGATATATGAGGATAGCGGCGAGAAAAAAAAAACAAAAAACAAAAATGCACAATCGACGCGATTATTAGCGGTGCACTTTGCGCTAAGAAAGAAAAAAAAATGACAATAATAATAATAATAATAATAATAATAATAATGAAGGGAACGAATTTTTCGTCAATCGTAAAAGCGCGATGTGCATTTTTTCGTGCCGTCGCGATGCAGTTTCTTTTTTTTTCTTTTTTTTTTTCGTACGGCCATGCGACGCTCGTCGTAGTAGCGGAGACTACGCGAAGACTTTTTGTTTTTTTTTTTTTTTTCCCAAAATCGAAAGAGACAACGAAAAAAATGACGAAAATCAAAGATAAAAATATTTGTAACGCGGCCATGTTTTTTTTTTTTTTACTCAATGCACTTTCTTTTTTTTTTTTTTTCTTTATTTTTTGGGAAAAAATAAACATTCTCTCAACGTAAATACGATGCAAGTCCGCGTGTGTGTATCCTGAGAATGATAACTTAACAATTTTCTACCAGCAATATGTATAATAATTTTTACGACTAAAGCTGAACGGGGAAATGGGAGCATGGATTTTTTTTTTTATCTTTTCCTTTTTTTCTTCCTTCGCACTGAATTTTTCTTTCGGCGTTGGGGATGAATCACTCTTCGATGTGTGTCGCCATGAAACGAGGATTTTACTTTTTTTTTTTCTCCTAATTCGTTCGGTGGTGATTTATTTGTGATTTTTTTTTTTCTCCCATTCTTTGCATGGATGGGAAAAATATGCGTAAGGATCTCGTCGGGGGGGGGGGGGGGGGGGGGGGGAGGATCTGCCAGACGCCTCTTTCGCAAGATTCCGTGCCGCCGAATCCCAGAATTCTCGTCAAGTAAAGCGTTGGAAGCGTGTGTTACGAGGATATTTCGGTATAGGCAAGAGAAATAAGAAAGATGTGTATAGAAACAGAGAGGCATTGTACGGTAGTATATAGATACGGAAAAGTGCGAGGATCGTAGCGGCGAAAAATTTCTCATCCAGCTGACGAGATGTCTCATCATTATCTCTTGCTCTCTTTATACGAGAGAAAAAGAAGCACGTGTATAATAATGTTTGAGTGCTCTCGTTTCGCTGATGTTTTCTTCTCATATCGAAAGCGTCTAATCCATTCTACGTGATTCTCACGAATTATCACTTTTGGAGCTCGAAGATTCTCACCGGGAACGTACGAATGTTGTAAAAACTTTCTTTTCTTTTTTTTTTTTTCGATTTTTTTTTTTTACAAGCGATCGCTAAAAAGATCATTTTGGGGTAGACGTACCGGTTGTGGCCACTCAATGTATTTTCGAACATTAATTTACGAACAGTGCTCGCATTATTGCAAATTCAGAACTGAAAAAGTGAACGATATAACCGAAAAGTTACAGAAAATCGAATTGTTATCATTTGAGACCTTTTCTGATCATGATAAATAAGGAAATAGGAAATTATCTTGTCGCTATTATTTTCACCGTTTGTGGCCACAATTGTAATACTTTTGGTCATTCGAAGTATCAGTTGTGGCCACCGAGCTTTGAATTGGAATACGGTTGGGCTACAAACGAAAGGTGTGGAGTATTGGACAATCACCCGTGTAGAAATTTGACCAGTTTGCCGGGATTCTGGCTAGAGCCAGTGATGGATTTACCGGTTAGGACGAACTTGGCGTTGCCGGATCTGGTACTGACCAGAATTCTTTTGGGTTTACTAGTCTGGGAAAACTTGGCAAATCTTGACTTGGTACTGGCCAGAATTATTTTGGATTTCCTGGTCAGGGAAAACTCGACAAATCCCGAGTTGGCACTGGCCAGAATTCTTTTGAATTTCTTGGCCAGGGAAAACTCGACGAATCCCGTGTTGGTACTGGCCAGAATTCTTTTGAATTTCTTGGCCAGGGAAAACTCGACAAATCCCGTGCTGGTACTGGCCAGAATTCTTTTGAATTTCTTGGCTAGGGCAAACTCAGCAAATCTCGAGTTTGGTACTGGCCAGAATTCTTTTGGATTCATTAGTCTGGGAAAATATTCGGCAAATCTCGACTTGGTACTGGCTAGAATTCTTTTGGATTTACTAGTCTGTGAAAACTTGGGAAATCTTGACTCGGTACTGGCCAGAATTCTTTTGGATTTCCTGGCCAGGGCAAACTCGGCAAATCCCGACTTGGTACTGGCCAGAATTCTTTTGGATTTCCTGGCCAGGGAAAACTCGACAAATCCCGTGTTGGTACTGGCCAGAATTCTTTTGAATTTCTTGGCCAGGGAAAACTCGACAAATCCCGTGTTGGTACTGGCCAGAATTCTTTTGAATTTCTTGGCCAGGGAAAACTCGACAAATCCCGTGTTGGTACTGGCCAGAATTCTTTTGAATTTCTTGGCTAGGGCAAACTCAGCAAATCTCGAGTTTGGTACTGGCCAGAATTCTTTTGGATTCATTAGTCTGGGAAAATATTCGGCAAATCTCGACTTGGTACTGGCTAGAATTCTTTTGGATTTACTAGTCTGTGAAAACTTGGGAAATCTTGACTTGGTACTGGCCAGAATTCTTTTGGATTTCCTGGCCAGGGCAAACTCGGCAAATCCCGACTTGGTACTGGCCAGAATTCTTTTGGATTTCCTGGCCAGGGAAAACTCGACAAATCCCGTGTTGGTAGTGGCCAGAATTCTTTTGAATTTCTTGGCCAGGGAAAACTCGACAAATCCCGTGCTGGTACTGGCCAGAATTCTTTTGAATTTCTTGGCTAGGGCAAACTCAGCAAATCTCGAGTTTGGTAATGGCCAGAATTCTTTTGGATTCATTAGTCTGGGAAAATATTCGGCAAATCTCGACTTGGTACTGGCTAGAATTCTTTTGGATTTACTGGTCTGTGAAAACTTGGGAAATCTTGACTTGGTACTGGCCAGAATTCTTTTGGATTTCCTGGCCAGGGCAAACTCGGCAAATCCCGACTTGGTACTGGCAAGAAATGGCAGATTCGAGTTAAAAATAGTTATTTATTTGCGTGATAAACATCTCACTGATGTGATACAAGTGTGCACTATTTGCGGCCATATAAGCTGGGCCACAAATAGAACAATCGCATTTTTAATGTACCACTTTCGGCTACCGCGTATTTTTCAAGTATTTTAGCTGATCAGTCAGTTTTTTTTTTGTAATTGCAATCCGAACAATGAGCTTTAACTGATGAAATATAAATTTTCGATGAGACGGAATGACTTTAGATATGAGAAACCGTGCAGTCTTCTTACCTCTCGGGATCCCTTGACACTTCTGACAAGAAAACTACACAAGCCGCTCGGCGTTGACAAATTTCGTCATATTTCGTTGAAATAAATTAGCAGATATTCAATAAAGCAAACGATAGTGGCGCGGAAACATCTCTAATATCAAAATATTACGCTCGATGAAGTGAGCACAGTCCTGAAACTTAAAAAAAATTCGAGGGAAATGCAGAGTGGCTACAAACGATACATTGGCCACACAACTGGTCCAACCCCATCTTTTTTTTTTTACTACCCGAAAAAATAATATTTTTCGATCTTTGTGTTTTTTTTTTGAGTTCGAATCTTTAGCACGCTTCGTACGTGACCGGAAGAATCATCGACAGGGCGATGGAGGGGGGGGAGGGGAAGAGGAAATTGAATGAATTTCCGGGCTGCTTACGCGCTGCTGCGATGTCGAAATAATCCAGAAAAGGGAAAGATTGCGACAAAGATAGCGTGATAACACGTATACGATAATTGCATCCTAGGAGGGCGAATGACGTGTCGTTATAAAGTATATATGTCGAAAAAACGCGCTGCAAGCACCATTTCGTTGTATTCCGAAGGATTATCTCGAAATTTTGGGAAGCAGGAAGCAATATATAATCAATTATTACGAGGAACAAAAATATAGCCGACCGGGAAACAAATGAGGATTGGGAGATTTTTTTTTTTTTTTTTTTTTTCTTACTCGTCGGTGGATAAGATATATATAGATGAAATAAGAAGAAGCATTAATAAAACAAATATTCATGCATTTTTCAAGCATTATTATTACAAATACTGGCTGACTCCTGACAAAAAAAAAAAAACAGAGAGAATTCCCGCGAGGGTGCATGAGCAAAAAAAAAAAAAAAAAAAAAAACAACGACAATGCACTCGACCACGAAGAATCTCTCTCGCGTACTTTTCGCGTAAAATATGACGAATGGGAGATCGATGAAATTTCAGTACTTTTATGGCAGTCCGGGGAGACCAATAAAAGCGTTTTTTTTTTTTTTTTTTTTTTTCGCGGCGAGAGGATTATACTTTATCGGGTCCTCGTGTCAGAGATTTTTTTTCTCTTTTTTTTTTGTTTTTTTTTTGCACTTGCACTCTCGGGGTACACACGTAAATAGTGTATTCGAAGTATATATATATATATATATATATATATATATATACGTATTATAAAATATTTCGTGGATGTGTTTATGTGTATATCCGACAATGTACGATGAAGAATTAGAGACAGTACAGTACACAATAATAAATACTACCTGTATGCATGTATATGTCGTTTACATCATAAAGTGTTTTTGTATTATCTGTTTTTTTTTTTTTTTTAAGTTTACCCTTTCTCTCTCGTTATATATGCATATATATCCTTGATAAGCAAGATTTTCACAACAAGGATATCCATGTACATACTTCATTATTCGTTTCGTCCCTCTCTTTCTATATACTTATAGGTATTTTTTTTTCTTCATTAAAGTATGTTGTTTATTTTATTTTATTTTTTTTTGTTTTTCGTTGCACGCAACTTATATGCAACAACAATATTGCGCAGTATATATATATGTATATATATGTATATAATATATATATATAATATATATTATATATTATATATTATTATATAATATATATTATATAAATTATATATACATATATATATATATAATATATATGTATATAATATATATATATATAATATATATGCATATATATTATATATATATATATATATATACATATATACAGTACTGAGCGATTGGAGTCGATTTTTTTTTTTTCCTAGCAATTTAAATGGGAAAAAAATTCACTTCGATTGCTCAGTGCCATATCGTAAATGTAATATTACTTAGGTATATAATAATTAGTGTACTTTTCTTTTACTTTTTTTTTTGTCTCTCCTTCGCGCTTACTCACTTTTTCTCTACCCTCTTTTTTTTTTTTTTTTTTTTTTCTAGAACATGTGGTGTTCGTGTTTTCGTGTGCATTTGGAGTGTTTGCTTTTATTTTTTTTCTTTTTTTTTTTTTTTTCTTTCAGTGCAGGGGAAGGCACTTCCGCTGTATGTCATACGGACTCGGCGCTCGTGACCTCGTGATTTTACGATCGCGTTGAAACTTTACGACTTTTTTCTTTGTTTTTGTTCTTTTTTTTCTCTCACTCTCTCTCTCTCTCACCGGAGAGCTCCGGTGAGAAATCTCGAAATAAAGAAAAAAAAAAAATCATAGGACGGTACGGTTTTTCGATGTTTCTCGTCAATAATGATAAACAAAATTGCAAGCAGTTATTATGAAAACCGAAAAACAAAAAAAGAACAAAAAAAATTCTTTCAAACGATCGAGAAACGACAGAGATATTTGGATCTCGAGCGCGAGTCAAAAACAGCCAACCTATATCGTTGATGTTCATCTAATTCTTCTTTTTCTTTTTTTTTTTTTTTTCGTTTTTTTTGTCGTTTCATCAAATCTCCAATTCGACTGACATCAAAGATATAAACCCTAGAATACCGGTTTTGCAAGTTAGGCGTTGGTTTGTTCGTTTTTTTTTTTTTTTATTTTAATTTTTGTTTCCTTTTTTTTTTTCTCATTTTCTTTACGGTCTCCGATATTCGGCAAAATCGGAGAAATTCATTCGTCAAGATTCGATGGAACTAAAAGCCGAATATATTCGTCCATCGATGAGGAAGTAACGTTTAATCAATTCCTCGCAATAAATTGGCCTATCTTTCCAACGATAATTCTCGCATAGGCCCTTTCTTTTCTTGCACTTTGTGCGAGACTTTTCGTCACCCTTTTTTTTTTTTTTTCGTTTTGTTTTCGTTTTTGTTTTTCTAATAAACTACACATTTTTAAAAAATAATATTTTTCAGTAGAATTAATCGTGTGTGTATATGTGTGTGTGTGTGTGTGTGTGTGTGTGTGTACGTGTGTGTTTTTTTTCATAATTCTGTGCGGATAATTTTTGCTCTCGTGTGCTTAGGGCACTATGGTAATACACAAAACTATTTATACTATAACGCTATCACAATGGTCTCAGGCCCTCCAAGCGGCCTCTTTTCACCCAGAATCGAAAAATGGTTCCTCCGATTCTCCACATCGATTTACATTCTGCGTGGTTTATTAAAAAAAAAAAAAATTAAAAAAAAAAACAAAATTTTAATACGTCACTTCGATATATTTTTGTATGTAAAAGCATTTACCGTGTGTCGGGTTGTCACGTTTTTTTCGACGAAAAATAAATCGAAATAAGTTCCTCGAGAGAAAATAATTCTGATCGCGTGATTTTTATTTTTTTTTTTCCCCCTTACAACTGGAAGACTTCCGGTTAGCTTGAAGAAAAAAAATCGAACTACACGTTTCGAATGAAAAAAAAAAGAGTCGTATGTATGCATCACACGCAGGGAACGTAAATCGACCGAAGAATTTAGACGTTTTTTTTTTTTTTTGCTTCATTCTTTCCTTCTTTATTTCGTCATTAGTACGAATTTTCATTGATTGTGCGTGTATTTGCGCGTTTTTTTTTCGCTGCGCTTGATAAGGAACCATTTTCAAGCTCGTGTGTGGATCGAAGGGGCTCGCGGAGGGATCAATGACGTGGGCGATCGGCAACGGCACAAGGCTTGTCTTTGGCTTTCTGCATTTGCATGTATATATATATATATATATATATATGTATACGGTATATATATATATATATATATATATAACCGCATACTCATTAATTTCTTCATTCATAGCTGGAATCACACGCTGCTGTAAATTTTACGAAAATTTTCCCATTTCCCGAATCCGTCGTTTGCTAAATGACTCGAATATTCTTCTTGCTTGCACTTTAACGAGGCCCATTAACAACACAGACAATAATTAGCCCGTCCGGAGGCCGCGCCTACGCCATTAGAGCCCTCGTTTACATATATAGATACATATATATATATATATATATATATATATATATATATATATATATATATATATATATGCACATATGTATAATATATATTTATATAGTTCGACCGTCGTACACACCCAAGTCCTATACAGCCTACCATCGTACAATGCTCGCTAAAAAAAACTTGTTTTTGTGTTTGTTTTTTCACTTTTTCTACGTAAAACTTGCGCCATGATCTATTCAATTTCCGGCGAAATTCTCTTCATTCTCATTTGTAATTATCGAGCTTCCGGTTCGTGAATCTGAATAGTCGTGTCTGTGCGTCTGTGTTGTTGTTGTTTTTTTTTCTTAATCAATTCAAAATGTGTTCAAATCACCGGCAAGTGCGTGTTTCGTGGCGGTAGCCCGTATCGATAAATACCAACTTCTTGGGCAGACGCGACTCTGCACGGTGAAATTTTTTTTATACACATTGTCAACTGTATACGAAAAAAATCTCAGACATCGGCAATTGGATACCGTGGCGCAGCTCGAGTTGGACAAAATATACCGTAACGCGTCCACGAGCATCATCCAATTTTATGCACACTGAAAATTTACACGGCTGAATTCTACACGTAATTTAACACGTTCCAGCTGACTTTCAATTGCACACTTTCTGACTTGACGTATTACAATTGTGCGCGTTTCAACTGAACAAGTTACGCCTCAGCACGTTCCGATTAAAAATGTTCCGATTGAAAATTTTTCGATTGAACACCTTCCAGCTGTACGCATTCCATCTGTACATGTCCCAAATGTGCACGATCCAACCGTATACGTCCCAACTAGACACGTTTTAACCAAGCGCATTCAAAACTAAACGCGCTCCAACTGAACGCGTTCCAACTAAACACGTTTCAACTGAACACATTCCAACTGAGCACGTTTAAATTGAACACACGGCATAGTTCCGATGAACCCGGTAAAACTATGCTGGTGTACAGCGCACATTGTAAAATTTTGTACGTGTTCAGTTGGAACGTATACAGTTGGAACATGTTCAATTGGAACGTGTACAGTTGGAACGTGTACAACTGGAACGTGGACAGTTGGAGCATGTTCGTTGAGAGCGTGTACAGTTGGAACGTGTACAGTTGAAACGTGTACAGTTGAAATGTGTATAGTTGAAACGTGTACAGTTGGAACGCGTCCAGTTGGAGCATGTTCGTTTAGAGCGGGCACAGTTGGAAAGTGTACAGTTATAAAGTATATAGCCGGACCGTGTACAGTTGGATTATGTTCGATTGGAACGTTTACAATTGATACGTGCACAGTTGGAACGTGCACAATTAAGACGTGTCCAGTTGGAGCATGTTCGTTTAGAACGTGCACAGTTGGAACGTGTGAAGTGAAAACGTGTACAGTTGGAACGCGTCCAGTTGGAGCATGTTCGTTTAGAGCGGGCACAGTTGGAAAGTGTACAGTTATAAAGTGTATAGCCGGACCGTGTACAGTTGGATTATGTTCGATTGGAACGTTTACAACTGATACGTGCACAGTTGGAACGTGCACAATTAAGACGTGTCCAGTTGGAGCATGCTCGTTTAGAACGTGCACAGTTGGAACGTTTAAAGTGGAAACGTGTACAGTTGGAACGGGTCCAGTTGGGACATGTTCGTTTAGAGCGGACACAGTTGGAACGTGTACAGTTATAAAGTGTATAGCCGGGCCGTGTACAGTTGGATTATGTTCGATTGGAACGTTTACAACTGATACGTGCACAGTTGGAATGTGCACAATTTGGACGTGTCCAGTTGGAGCATGTTCGTTTAGAGCGGGCACGGTTGAAACATGTAGAGTTGGGACGTGTACAGTTATAAAGTGTATAGCCGAACCATGTACAGTTGGATTATGTTCAGTCAGAACGTTTATGGCTGAAACGTGTAAAGTTGAATCATGCTCAGTTGGAACGTGCACTGCTGGATTATGTTCAGTTGAAAGATGCACAGTTGGATTATGCTCAATTGAAACGTGTACAGTTTGTACGTGAACAATTGGATTATGTTCAATTTGAACGCTTACAACTGAAACGTGTACAGTTAGATTATGTTTAGTTGAAACGTGTAGAGCGGGAACGTGTGCGGTTAGATTATGTCCAGTTAGAACGACATTTGATATTTTTTTCATCAAGTTGCAATGTGTTAAAAAAAAAAAAACTTCTGATATTGTTTATTCAGTCCAATTGCCGATGTGCTAGATTTTTTCCGTGTACAATGGGCGAAGTGTGCATATTATTTTTTGTGCAGAGCTGCGTATGCACACCATTGGATCCGTGTACGATTGAGAATCGTAGAACCGGGCTACTACTGTCCTCTTGTCAAGTCTTACTTTAAAACTACAACCGTTTTAATGCGCTTGAATATATAAATTTATAACACGCTCGACGGAGTATATAACACGACATTTATTTTTTTCTTTCCTTTCTCTAGATTCCTTCTTCATTCTTTATATATATATTATATATATATATATATATATATATATATATATATGTTAAATTAATTGAAATCTCGATATCAAACATTCCCTTTCTCACCGTATAGTCTCTCGCGCTCCGATCACTTTCGCACTTTTCATCACTTCTTTTTGTCCGCTTCTTTTTTTTCCCTTCAATTCACGTCGGAAGGATATAAACTCAAAAATACATTACATCGATTATTCTCCATTGGTGTTGTGTTTGTGTCTGTGTGTGTGTGTGTGTGTGTGTTGGTTTTTTTTTTCGTATTATTTTTAAACTTGTCCGTTTTTCCTGATACCTTGATCCTTTCCTTAGCGATACAATTCACGAACTTAAACCAATGAAACGTTACCAGACGCAATTCTCGCGAGTGGAGGGACATTAGCCGTTATTATTATTATTATTATTTTCTTCTTTACGCTATCATATAGTACAGAATTATATACCAGTCGACGTAAACGTTCATTTTTTTTTTTTTATATCATCCATCCATTCATCGTTCATCGGGAACGACGTCCATCAAGACTGTTTGTTGAATTTTTTTTTTTTTTTTTCCATTTCTTTTTATTTTATAACTTTTGTCGATTAAATGCACGCTAGCGAGATTTGTGACGATGACTTTTGTCACGGACGTTCAAGTCATCGTCGGCAAAGAACTCTCCCGTATTGAATCTCACATTGAGTCGAAGGCCTTGTGTTTTTAATCGTAATGTAAAATTGTATTGTACAATTAAATATATATATATATATATATATATATATATATATTTATATATATATATATGTAGATGCTAATCGTAAAAATAGAACGTTCAACGAATAATCATGTAGTAAAACTTATGCGCAATAGTAATAACGTGCGACGTAATGAATAAAAAAAATAACGCTCGGCAAAAAAGCGTTAAAATCTACATATATATTTTTGTTATTTAATATATATATATATATATATTTTTTTTTTTCGAGCCTCTCACGCTCGTGGGGCAAGTTGTGCCTTAGGAAACATTTCGATCGTCTGCATGTATACCAGTAAGTATACCCACGATCGTTCATGTATAATACGAGTTCTACGTCAATCAAATGTACGAGTAATAATGAAAATACGTAAAACAAGAAAAAAAAAAAAATTGACTAAAAAAAAAAAGAAGAAACGATTGTTTACCAAAATTTTTCGTTAAAATTCGTGTGTTACAAAACGAACAGCCGCGGTTTTCAACAGCGGACGTAACAAACTATAATGATGACCTAATAAACTCAATAATTAATTTATTTTTCTAAAAAAAAAAAAATTGCTCGACAAACGATAAAAATGTAATACATATTGAAAAATTGTGCGGCCGGTCACGTTTACCGGAACATCGATTAACAACCACAAGTCGATTTAATTGATACATAATACATGTATAAATATATATATATATCAGTTTCACAAAACACGAATTTTAAGGATTATAGATATACATATATTTATGTATAATATAATATATTTATGCGCGTGTCAGAAATATTTTTGAAAAAAAAAAAAATACAACATCGTTGAACGGGAAAAGAATGCGCGAAAAATCGAACTTGGCGAATTAGCATTTTTTTTTTCTTTTTTTCTTATTCGATCTTCTTCATGAGAATAACCGATTCAGTGGGATCGAGTCATTAAGGCACTGCTCACCGACAATGTCTGACTAGAAAATGAAACTAAACATTCAATGGAACTTTATTATCGCCTGTCTCCTCAATTTCCACTTTTCGTTTCTTTCTATCACTCGCTCGCGAGTTCCCCGATCAACATAATATATCTCGTCACCGCGGCTAGGGCTAAATTGCGTGCAAGACGCGCGATCGCGAAACGTCTCCGGACGACGAAAAAAAAAAACAAAAAAAAAAAAAAAAAAAAACAGTAACAAAGAATATTAAAAAAAAAAAAAAAAACAGCACCAATGACCTCATTTTCAGCGTTAAAAAAAAAACCAAAATAACGAGCCCGAGATTCTCCGATGTCATGTCCAAATCGATTTTACGGCTGGGCGTTAAAAAAAAAAGTGTATTCACATGCGCGAGAGTATCGTCGCGAAGCTAAATTTCCTCGATTCATCGGAGCCCGATCGACGCGACATCCCAAAAACGAAGATTTGCAATTCGAAAGACAAACACGCGAATTATCATCGCCGGATAATTGTCCGATCAACGGGCACCAACGTTTTTTCAAGCTTGAACGAAAGATTCAATTTTTTTTTTTTTTTTTTTTTTTTTTGACGATCAAAAGTCCCGTGTGCACGAAACAAGACACACTCAGTTTTTCGGTCATTGGCGAGTTTTTTTAATTTCGTAAAAAAAAGAACGAAAAAAAAAAAAAAAACGTTAAGAACATCCCTCGTCACCGGAGCGCTACCCCGTCCCATTCGCGATTCATCCTTGGTTCCGTTCTTTATACCCTCCAACGATCGAATTAAAATTTACGTGGTTTTCATTTTCTTGTAAGGCGGCATCATGACACCGCTGCTCGGTGGCATAGCGACCTGAGGCGGCTGCCCGGCAATCGTTGCCTGATTCGGTGTCTGCAGCTGCGATACACCGGTCATGGAACCGGTAATACCGTGCACACCGTGTACACCCTGAATACCCGCGTAACCCGGCAGCATGGCGTATGGATTTTGCATATAAATATTCGGCTGATGATGAGCAGTGGCAGCGGCTGCTGCGGCAGCAGCGGCAGCAGCAGCCGCGCCTGATGCCGTCATACCGGGAATCCCGGCTGTTTGCATGTAATGCGAGGGTAAAATTTGATGCTGACGTATGAGGGAATAAGGATTCACGGGAGGTGCTGCCGGTGTTCTGGGATAATGAAGCAGACCGGCGGGTAACTGCGAAGCAATTGAACCCTGAATACCGCCGAGATTCTGCATAATCTGTCTCTGTGCCGTATTACCGGCTATACCGGCCTGCTGATTCAACGCCAGTGCCTGCTTGTTCAGCGTTACGCCCGTATAATTCAAAGCCCCAAGGGGATTAATCGCGTACGACTGACTTGTCTGACTGAGCTTCATCGCTTTCGCATAATTCTTTTGGGCAACCTCTTTGGCCAATGACGCGGGATCCATGGAGAAACTCGCGCCCATACCGAGATTATTGTTAAGTACATTGAAATTTGCCATATTCGCCATTGTATAATGATTCGCCATTGTCGTGGCATTTGCCATTGACGTGATACTCGGCATCGACGTGAGTCCCGACATCGATGTCATCGGGCTCATCGACGACGACGGTACCTGCAGGCCCGGCAATTGGCCAATTTGCGACGCGCCGGGATGATTCAAATCGGGAGAGTTCTGGGAATTATCGTTATCGCGATTTGCAGCGGCGGCTGCTGCCGCTGCCGCGGCAGCGGCCGCGACCGCCGCGGCTATAGCTTTCTTCGCGCCGTCACCACCGTTGGGCGGTGGTGGCGGTGGATTGTTCGGATCAACGAGGATACCATGGCCATTCGACTCGGCGATGACCGACGTTGTCTGCGACTGTAACGTATTTTGCGAGCTTCCTACCGACTGGTTAGAGGTTTGGGGAATTGTTTGCTGTCCAGCGTACTCACATGACACAGGCACGAAGGGCTGCTGCAGCTGCATTAACTGCTGATAGGTCGTTGCGCCGGTTGGCTGATAGACCGGCATACCGGATTTGTCGCCGGCCGGGCGCTTGTAGGGTACCATTCCCGGGAATGCCTGTAATCATGCAACGAGCGTTCCCAAAACCGCCCCCCCCCCCCCACGGGAAGAGTTCCAGCGTTTATTACAAAATTGTGAATCATCGTCGGTTCTCGAAGGTTTTTTTTTTCTTTTTTTGGCGATTTATCGGACAAATGTGAGGTGAATGTATGGGGACGATGATTAGAAGCGTTAAAGGTATGCTTGACGTGCCAACGAAAAGTTTGATCCGATCGGAATTTCGGTTAGTCGTGTGAGAAAAAATGTGACAAAAAAAAAAAAAATATCAATGATGCTTGAATTGATTTAGGGTGGACCGGGGCTAGTTGTCACGGCGTCTCTGTTGATAAAAGTATTCACCAGAGCGTAGCACCGGTCACATATTAAAAGGATGTATGAGCACTAGCTTCACGATCATATAAAAATCTGAATTTTTTATATGGTGTAGCAGAAGCGTATATGATAAAACCTGCAAAATTTCAAAGTGGGTCAACGACTTTTTACGCGAGCAATTAATTCGTGAAATCAAAATATTTATCCCGCGCCATATACGAATTCTGGACTGACGCAACTTTGAAACAGAAATTCGTATCTTTCACGATCAGATACGATCAGTATTAAAACAGTTAAATGTTCAGAAAACTATCACGATTACATACGTTCCATAAAAAATGGGGGTTAACGAACCTTTTGACATACAATTATCGATTTTAAGGCCGTCCTCTAGTTTCTCGGGTCGAAAAAATCGATTTTTTTTTTTTTTTCATAAATCACATCTACAACATGTGTATTATGTATGGTATTATATGTGTATTATGTGTATTGTATGGTCCAGGCATAGCAGATTGACGGTGAGATGAAATTTTTAGTATAAATCACATGCGCGAACTTTCAAACGCGTTTTTCTCGAAACACCATTTTTCGAAACGGTAACCACGATATTTCAGAAACTATTGCACCGATCTTGTTCAAATTTATACAGCATCTTTAATATGTTATAAGCCAGCGATTGAACTAGGATTATCATGATTGCTTCGATAGTTTTTTTCGTACGAGCGAAAAACTTAAGAAAAAATGAGTAAAAAATAGCATGTAATTTTCAAAAGTGTATAAAAAAGTCAATTTTTGTAATTTAGAATTCACTCTAGTTCAATCGCTAGTCTTGAATATGAAGATTAAAATGCCGTTTGGTTTTTTGATTTCAGATAAGCAGAACAGCCGCAATCTTGGTCACCGTCAAGCACCTCTTTTACTTGATGTCTTCCTGTCGGCCACTATAACTGCTATTCTATTATATATTTTGACTTCAAAAAATTTGTAAAGCTTATTTAAATGTTAATAAAGATTATGCAAAAATAATGAGATTGATTATTTCGATGCTTTGCCCGTAAAAAAATTATTGAAAAAGCCATAAAAAAAACAGCCGAGAAACTAGAGGACGGCCTTAAGGAAATTTTTCGCGTGTGTCGCATAATGAGCGGTCCGACTCTCTCTTGTTTCATGCGTGCCCCTCGCTCACCGCGCTCACCCGCGCCCACGTTTCCGCTCATTTCCCGCCACCTTGTGCTCATACATCCTTAAATGTGTGTTCGGCGTATGTCAACTCTTTTCAATATTCAGTGCTCTGTGATCGCATCAGCTGTACACTGACCAGTGATCGAGTTGATCATCATCAAGTTTTCACGCAATAAACATTTTTCAATACGACAGAGCTTTATATTATCTTGAAGGTGGTACTTTTACAAAATACGTGACCTGGTTGACAACATAAATGTTTGAAACATATGGCGGCCGTGAGCTTGTTGGAAGTAAAAAAAAAAAAAAAGAAATGACGCTGGGGCAAGTTGTCTCAAATTTCACGGGCGCAAGTTCTGTCGCAGCTCCGGAATTCCAATACAACGAGTGTTTCGTCGTTAGATTTCGAATCACTCGAAATTTTATTATAAATTCAATAATAAATTCAATAAATTAATAAATTCAGTAATGAGTAAAAGTTATCTCAACTCTTTAAGCTTGACAATAAATATTTATACGAGAAGAACTTTTAGGCAAAATGATAAGATCTTTTGAGATTTTAGTTTACTCAAGTAATTGAATGAATCGAAACTATTGTAAGTAATATTTTTGTTCAATCAAGTTTAGGTATCACTTTCATTGCAAAAAAAAATGTGGTTTGACCTTCCCTTATAAATTGTCAATAAACAACCATATAGCGTTACGTTTGAACGAAATCCGATTCTTTTCAATTGCAGCCGCAGGATTTGCTCGAAACTTTGGCGTATCTTATCCTTCTCAAATATTGAATTCGAAATATAAAAAAATCTTCAAAGAAAATGCGTGACAACTATAGCCCCGGTCCGCCATACAGTAACAACAATGCCGAAAAGTTATCAGCAGATTTGTTTAAAGAAAAAAAAAACACTGTTCGACGCCATTAACAGTTAAATTTCTATTTCGTCATATAAAATGAATTGATAAATGTTTTTTTTTTTTCTGTTTTGATGCGTGTGAATTTTTTTTTCTTTCTTAGCTTCATCTCTTTTTTGAAATTTCAAGAGGCGGATGAGAATTCATGAATTTTGGATAATTTTGGATTTTTGGACACTGAAAAAAGTTACCGAGCCATTGAACGAATGGTTGCATTAGCGCAGCCTTAAAAAATTCGTAATCCATTTGATAAAGAAAAAAAAAAAAATTCCAATGGTTCAACAACTTTGTAAAAATCAATTCGTCGATAACTTTTCGACATTTTCATCGCTCAGAATCAAAGTTTTTAGGATCTCTTGCTGATTGATTTATTTTTCAAGATTTTTATTTTATTGCAAAGTGCTCCAAGTCCTCACCAAATCTCACTTTTGGCTTGGAATTTATACGCAAAGCATCCCTAATCGTTCTTTATATTTTCGTTGGCTATGACCAAGATGATTGTTTGTAGTAGAGATATGGGCGATGAATTTGGGGGGAAAAAAAATGTTATTTCAGGACAGTTTAGCTAGTCCAAAGTGTTTTTCGCGATGTGTCTGTGTGTGTGTGTGTGTGTGTGTGTGTGTGTGTGTGTGTGATTATAGATGGGCACTTACAAAATTCTCGTAGTAGAACGATCCGAATGACTTCGAGTCCATCTGCAACAGATACAGAATAAATTTCAACGAGTTTTGAGGACGAGACAGACGCTAGGTTGCTCTTTTTCGCGTCCTTCTTTTCTCATAAGACTCGTTTTTTTTTTTTTTTTTCAGGCTTTTTTTGTTTGTTTCTTTTTTCCGGCGTGTTTTTTTTTTTTTCGGGAAAAGAAGTGAGAGGAGTCTCGCGGGACGGGGGGTCATTAGTGTGTTAAGTTGTGCCGATGACGCAGCTTGCAGCGACGTTCCCGCACGACGAGGCGCTAACCCCTGTTGGATCACTGTAAAACGTGACTCTCTAACACGTGGAAATCAACAACAGCGAGGAGACAAAAAAAAAAAAAAAATACCAGCAATCAATGGCTGGTATTTTTTTTTTTCCCAGACCCAGAAAACGTGAGAAATTAACTCACGTTTCCCGGGCCCGGGCTACGATTTTGTGCAATTAAAAAAATTTTTTTTTTCAGGCTGCTCGAAATACAAAACTCGCTCCGTAATGAAAAAAAAAAAAAAAAAAAAAAAAAGATAGGAAACAATAAAGAAACGAAACGATATAAAAATGAATAAAGACGAAATTCGATTTCAGCCGTTCTCGCTACGCGATATTTACTCTCTCGTCGAGAAAAAAAACGCACGATCGCTATGAATTCTAGATAGCGCGAATCAAATGAAAAGACGAATGAACGAATCGTGATTCGATGTTGCCACTTTTGAGCGTTATGAGCCTCTCGTGGAGTTCTCAAAAGGGCTGCAATCGATGCTGCATGAAAAATAAATCAATCAAATGGAAATATAAATAAATGGAATGTAACGTGGAAGGAAAAATGTGCCGAAAGATCTTACCCAACGCGGCGTTATAAGATCGCAGTAAAGCAGCGAAGAAAGAAAAACAGAAGGAGAGGATTGAACGATACGAAATGACCGAAGAGTCATGAAGAAGAGAGAAAGAGAGAGAGAGAGAGAGAGAGAGAGAGAGAAAACAAAGAGAAAAGATGGCCGAGAGGAAGAGTGAGAAAATTGACGAGAAAAAAAAAACAAAAAATAGCGAGGAAAAAAAAACAAATTGAGTAAATATGGAGATAATAAGCAAGTGCAAACGACGGTTACGAATTAATTTTTTTTTTCGTTTCATCTTCCTAAAGACTTGGACAAGCGAAATAAAATGTAATATATATTTATCGAAAAAATTTAGTTGTAAGCTTGCGAACGCGATGCGAAAGCTTGAAAGCCAAAAGTCGTTCGGCTCGCGCGGGGTTTTTGCATTTTTTTTTTGCATTTCTTTCTGTTTTATTTCGTCGCCGTGGTGCGAGAGAATTTTCATTCTTCGCGTTTTCTCGTTGCTTGTATCCGCGAGAACGCGTTGTGTTAAGAAAATTATTTCTGCACAGCGAGTGTTTTTTTTTTTTTGTTTGTTCTGTTATAGTGATATATAAGCGATCTAAAGGTGCTCATCGGCAAACTCGACGTAATGACGTTTCGTAAAGAGAGAGAGAGAGAGAGAGAGAGAGGGAGAAATTTCGAATGAGAATAATGTAAGGGAAAAAGAATGGCTCATTGAGTCGGTCGAATTTCCGATTTTTCTGTCGAAACGATTTCTCAATCGTCATTTTTTTTTTTGTTTTTTTTGTTTTTTTCTTTGATTTCGTGATCGTTAAGAGCGTCGAGTTGATATGACGTATAGGTGTCGCACCATTACCACGGGGTTCGCGAAAGCACAACATGCATCATCGGCGCAAGCTCGGTATTTGATAAAATGTCCGAAAAATCGCGGATCGGCAAAAAAATTCTTCTTCCTTTCGGGGCCGATACAAAGGGGCCAAACACCTCAACGAAGAAGAATCGTCGATCGTGACTCTCGGTGGACATTTGGAATTAAACATCGGGGACGGTGTATCGTTGCATTTTCATCCCTGCACTCGCGCACGGAAAAAAATTTTGCCTCTCGGGCGAAAAAGTTCGGAAATTCTTTTGAATTTTGAAAGTAGAAATAATTGTTTTTACAGCTTGAACCAGCAAATATGATTATACGGATAGTACGGATAGTATATTCCGCACATTACTTTTTGATCAAAACACCGCAAAGATATTAATTTACTGTGTTAAACTGCATTTTTTTTTCTCTTCATCGTTGTATTTTTTTTAAATTTCAGTTATTATTTTTTGCAACGTTTTTTTTTTTCCGTGCACAATGCGGTTGCCTTTATTCTTTGTTGTTGCTGTTTTTTTTTTTTTTTTTTTTTGCATTTACGGCATAGTGAATCGGGATCAGGATGAAATTGCATCTTTCGATCGTATCAACAACGATCGCGCGAGATTAATTCTCGTGTAATCGCGATCGTCGCGAACGATCGTGACGAAAGTGTGGGATTGTTCATTTTTCACTTTTTTTTCCCCTCTTTCTTTGTTTTTTTTTTTTTTTTTTTATTTTTTTTTTTTTAGGATGGGAGGGGGGAAGTGCGAGAGAATTTTTACGGTTGTCGAAAAATGAATTTACCGATTCGGCTCAGTCACGATCGATCAGCGAATTATCGAATTATCGAAGTGAATGACAAAAAAAAAAAAATATAAACAAAATAAATAAAGGCACATGTTCCTCAATGCCGATCGCGAACTGTGTACCGAATACGGCGGATATGGATTTCCGTGTATAGGCGATCTATAAATACAATTACGAGGCGTGCGTAAGCTCCGGAACGAACAACATTGCAAAGTACGACAGAGAGTAAGCAAAAATGAAAAAAAAAAAAAAAAAAAAAAAAAAAAAAAAAACAATGTAAATATATAATTTCTGAGCGGGAAGATTTTTTTTTTTTTTTGCGATTGTTCAATGGACTTCGTGTGCTGTTTATACAAAGGCCAAGTATTTCGAAAAGGACGATTACGAGATGCGATGATGAATTTGCCAAGAGGCGAATATGCGAAGCTAAAATATCAAAAGGCAGGCTCACGAATTTTTTTCATCTCCCGATCCGGCCTATATTTTACTTGTCTTTATTAATTTGTTTTTTTTTTTTTTTTTTTTCAATTTTTTTCCCCCCCCCCCAAAAGTGGAGCTAGAGTCTCGAAGCGCGCTCGGCAGTGTATTTACTATCGCAGTAACTAATCATAATTCGTAACTTAAATATACGATTACTACGGACTCGTGGCGATTGGTCTCCGTTGGCGCAAGAGTGTGAGAAAAAAGAAGAAGAAGAAAAAAAAAAAAAATATATATTGTATCAATATTTTTGGGATGAAACGTCGTTCTCGGGACGACTCTCCGCGACGAAAACTCTACCGGATAACGATTCATTCAAATTTCGCTCTCCCGGTGGCGCGTCGAGGCTTATGGCGATAATTCTACCGAACGACAACTCCTCCGCATAGCATGAGCAATAATAGTCCAGTAATTCTAGCCAAAAAAAAAGTAGGCTCATAATGCAATCTTCTGCGGAATTGATTTTGCTTTTGTAAAAGATTCGAAAGTGTCGCGTGAGTGTGAATTCAAAAGTTGGCGGGACGCAAGGGGGGGGGGGTCAAGCTTCAGCCGCCATCTTGGATAACACGTTTTATCAAATATCTCGTAAACCGTGCATCGTAAGTTAAAAATAATAATGACCTATTTTGTAAATAATGAAATTTTCTACAACTTTTATTGAAAACTTTTTCCTATGTAGCTCATGGTTTTTGATTTATAGCACGGCAAACTTTTCCAAACATCATCACTGTTGCATCAATCGTTAACTATATAACGATGTTTGGAAAAGTTTGACGCGTTATAAATCAAAAACCATGCGCTAAACAGGAAAAAGTTTCCAATAAAAGTTGTAGAAAATTTCATTATTTACAAAAAAGGTTCATACTATTTTTGTCGCAGGATACACGGTTCACGAGATATTTCATAAAATGTGTTATCCAAGATGTCGGCTGAAGCTCGATCACTCCCGCGTCACGTCAACTTGAATTTATACTCAGGGCGACACCCTTGAACCTTTTTCAAAAGCAAAATCAATTCCTTAGAAGATTGCGGGAAAAAAAAAAAAATGACTGGAATGACTGGACTACAAGGCACAGGGCACAATACACGATTCGGCGCCGAGATGTTTTCCCGACAGAGAGTTGTCAGCCGGTAGAGTTGTCGGATTTCGGTAGTGACAACGGTCGTCGGAGTTTTCACCAACGGAGGCTCGTAATTTCGGGAAACTTATATACGCAGGTCAAAATTTTATCATGCCAAAGTTGTAGCTCGATAGAATTGTTTTACGGTAGAGTTTTTTTTCCCGAAAGTTTTGTCGCCCGGACAAAATTTTTGCCGAAAAAAAAAAAAAAAAAAACCAAAAAAGTTCACGATTTCATTCTCGCAAGGGCATTTTCTTCGATTGTCATTGAGATTTTTGTATTTATGGAATTTGAAGCTGAAAAAAAAATGAAAAAAAATGAAAAAAACACAATTTGCCGAGACCATTCGCCGTTATAACGAGTATATACCGCTAAAAGTGAAAGGAAAAGTGTACAACATGCATAAGCCGTGGGTACCATTAGCAGATCGTCATTGGTGTCGCGCATCCGCTTCTTTCCGAGCTCGATACTCGCCAAGCTCGCGTTCTGCAGTCCTCCGGGTATCGCCGATGCCGGCACTCCTGACATTCCACCAGCCATAGCCCCCATTCCCGGCACATTCGTAGGCAACGACCCCGTCTGCTTATCCCATTTTTTTTTATTTTTTTGTTGTTGTTGTTTTTTTATCAATTTTCGTTTTCATTCGTTTTTTTTTTATTTTTTTTCATTTTTTTTTTTTCGTTTTCCCCCGTCCGTAAATGAAGATCGTTGCAGCCGGCGATTCACCACGAGGATGTTTTTTGGTTTTTTTATTTTTTTTTTTTTTTTTTTTTGCGTTCCGTACGCGATTCGGCGGGTGGTGGTGAGATCGGTCAGTCGTGCGATCGGGAATCGTTTTTCGTCGGCGATGTGGTGGTTTTTTTTTTTTATTTTTTTTATTTTGTTTTTGTTTTTGTTTTTGTTTTTGTTTTTGGTTTTTTTTTTTTTTTCGGCAGGCGTTAATTGGCGGATAGCGAAGCGGCAACGGAGATTGTTTTTGGTATCAGCAAGCATGAAGCATCGTCAGCGAGAAGGGCAAGATAAAAATCAAAAAAAGAAAATAAGACAAGTTGAGGCTGGGCAGATAGTCGGCGAGTTTGATCAATATATAATAATAATAATAATAATAATAAGAATAAGAATAATAAGAATAATAATAATGATGATAATAACGATAATAATAATAATAACGACGATTATAATATAATATCAAAAATGTGAAATGACACGATAGAGCGTATTGAGAATCATAATTATATTTATATGTCAATTATATTAATTATACGCTGCGTCATTGTGTAATAACGTTATAAAAGACAGAACAAAACCGATCATGCGATGATCTTCTTTTTGTTTCTCGTTCTCTTTCTCTCCTGCATCGATATGTCAATGTGCGAATAATACATATATGCGACAATGTATACCGGGATTAGCAAGCTGAAAAGATTTTTGTGATAATTGCAAAAAAAAAAAAAAAAAAAGATTAACGAACACGAACGGGATGGATGTGGAACGATTATCGGCAATCAACCGTACCGATTTTGTCCTACTCGATCTCGTACTAGCCACCTGCGAAGAATATTGCCGATCGTACGATCGAAGAAGATAAATTAGAAAAAAAAAAAAAAAAGGGAACAAGAACATTGCTGGAGGAAAAAAAAAAAATTCATACGACATACAAAAAAAATTGCTATACTTATCGTAGAGCATGTGTGATCGAAATTAATTTTTGTATCATTCGTATTGTAAATTCGAAAAAAAAAAAAACAAAAAATGTATATAAATATCGAGAAAAATTTATGCATTTTTGCATGTACTTTTTGTTTTTCCCCCACCGGCAAAAGATTTCGATGGGACAAAATGCTGAAAGATAATGAGAAAAGCTGCCGAAGAAGAGATAATTTTTTTTTTGCTGCGCTTAATTGACGATTATATTACGGCGATTATTCGTCTCTGCTGCATCTGGCGTTAGAAAAAAAGAGAGAGAGAGAGAGAAAAAAATTTTATACTGGCGCGCGCATCTGCAACGCCTGAACTTTCCTTTTTTCAAGTTTCCTTTTTTTTTTTTTTTTTTTTTTTTTTCTGGTGAAAATTATATTTTATAATCAACGTGCAGCGTTTCCCTCGTCGTTTTCATCTTTCGCCGGCTGATTTTATACGTGACGGAAACAAATTTTTTTCACAACACACGAGAATGAGAGGTATGAAAAATCGAATAAAAAAGAAAAAAAATGTTAATAACGATAAAGACTGCTCCGGGGCCACCTGAAAAAACGGTTGATCGGCAAATCTGTAGGGAGAAATTTAATTGAAAAAAAAAAAAAAAAAATTGACATAAGAAAAATAATAAAAGAACAAGAGACATCCTCGCATTGTGGTCACGAAATTTCCGATTTTTTTTTTTTTTTTTTGCGAAAACGTTGTTGAATTTATTCGGCAATGCTCACGATAGAACGTCTCTTTCTTCCCTTCGCTCCCACGCCCCTCGTTTCACCGTCACGGACTTCCGGTATTACGGGCACTTTTTTTCGTGTCGTTTCGATGAGAGCGTGAGTCTCTCTCTCTCTCTCTCGATCATTAGAGAGATTGAGATGGAGAGAGAGAGAGAGTGAGAGAGAGAAGAGAGGGCGTGAAAAAAATAATCTTTTTTTCGTTGTTCTTATATCGGTGTTGTAAATTTTTAATTTTTCTTTTTCTGTATGTGTGCGTGTGGGTGTGTGTGCGTGCGTGTGTGTGTGTGTGTGTGTGTGTGTGTGTGGATGTGTGTGTGTGTGTGCTCATATCTGTGCTGTGGTGAGAAAAAAAATTGTTTTTATTGCTTTATAAATTGTTTTTTTTTTTTAATTTTTTTAAAAATTTTTTGCTCGTTCGGGATTTTTATTTTTTCTTTCTCATCTTAAGCTTGACAAACAAATCCATTAATGGAGTTGCAATACCGAAGAGTGCATTTGGTGGACAAAGAAAAATTTGTTTTTTTTTTCTTGATTTCTCGAGGGGTGCGAGGAAAAAAAAAAAAAAATTTCGAAACCTTTGCTCGAAATGCCCAGAAGAAAAGTTTCGAAAAAAAAAAAAAGAAACCGAAAAATCAAAGTACAGCTCGCACTTTTGTTTTGTTTTTTTTTTTTTTTTTTTTCAATTGGTAGATATAAATTTTCCAGAATCGCGTTTTGCATTTTTTTTTTTTTCGTCATTGATCCTTGTCGAGGGGGAGTTTTTTTGTGTTGTTTTGCGAGTGACTTTTTTTTTTTTTTTTTTCGATATATCGATGCACCCTTCGGTGATTTGTAAACCACATTTGTAGAGAATGAGACTTCCCTGCCAACAAGCTGGTCTGCCGGAATCCGTGCGTGATTTCTTCTCACGGGTCTCTCTGTCCGGTGTGATGGCGTAGTCATCCGTGCCGATGTTTGCTGAAAATTTCTCGCTTTTCTTTGACTCCCCCGCCCTTTGACGCTCATTTTGCTTTTTTTTTCCCTCAATTTTTTTTTTTCTGTCCCGTTGGTTTCTCGCTCGGCCATAATGAATCGGTGCGATCGAGTGTATCATATAAATACACACACACACACATGTAAAGATCGAGAGAGAGAGATAGATAGAGAGAGAGAGAGAGAGAGAGAGAGAGAGAGAGAGAGATTGATAGATAGAGAGAGAGAGATTGAACAAAGTGTGTCCGAGAAAATAAATTTTTGTTTCTTTCATTTTCCGTAAAATTGGAGTCATAAATTGAAAATATTAGCGAGGAGTTTTTTTTTTTTCCATTGACAAAAACGTCTCACTGAGAAACGCGAGGGAGAAGCACGATAGACTTTTTACAAGAAAAACGAAGAAAAAAAAAAAAAGCTCACGAGAAACGTGGACGATTCATCTTTTCCTTGTTTTTTTTTTTTTTTTTTTTTTTTTTTTTTTTTTTGAGGGAGCGTCGATTGTTGGATGCGGCTGGTGAAATCTGATGATAAATATATATATATCGACAATGCACGATGCGGAAATCGATCGAAGTTGATGGGAGAACAAAAAAATCGTTGATTTTTCGATCCTTTCAATGCTCGGATCATGTGTGTGTGTGAGAGAGAGAGAGAGAGAGAGAGAGAGAGAGAGAGAGAGAGAGAGAGAGAGAGAGAGAGAGAGAGAGAGACGAATGCGAAAGTTTTCGCGCGAAAAACCATGCCCGATATTCGGTCAATTTTTTTTTCGTTTCCGGTTTGGTCAATTTTTTTTTTTCGTTTTTTGGTTTTGTTTTCCGGCTCAATCCAACGATTTTCATTTTTCACTTTTTTTTTTCCCCTTTTTGTTTGGCGAATCTTCGGAGTCGCGAATCGAGTGTAGGCATGTGTGTGTATATATATGTATATATATATATATATATATATATATATATATACATATACATATAAATATACATACATATATATATATATATATAAATTTGTGTAGGGCAGCAAACAGCAGCGGGGTTGATAGCCGGGGTTCGTGCAGCGCAGCTTGTCAGCAGGGTTGTGTTCGTTGTGTCATTCATGAGAGGTATAAATTCACTACGGTTTTATGTACATTTTTTTTTTTTTTTTTTCGCTTTTTCAAAATCGATCCCAGGCTCTCGATCTCGAGACTCGAGAGCTACGCGAAGGGATGCTACAGTGATCCATCGTTTAAAAAAAAAAAAAAACAAAAATACGTTCTTTTTTTTTTGTGCCGTATTTACCTCTACCTGAATCGCATATGAAACGCAATTTTGGATTCAACGCAATTTTCGTATGATATGCCCCAAAGCGAGAGAGTTGAACAGAAAAAAAAAAAAAAAAAAAAAAAAAAAAAAAAAAAACGAAAATGAGCAAATGGATCTTCGAACGCGACTTCCCTCGAGACTCTCGAGCCGAGACGAAGAGCTTTCTCGGATATGTTTCGGTTGGTGGTTAAAAAAAAAAAAAAAAAAAAATACAATAAAAATAAATAAAAAAAGACAAAAAATATTACGATCTAGATAATTCGATCAGGTGATTGGTGTATTTATGGCAACTAGCTATATATATACACACACACACACACACACACGTATTATGTATATATATATATATATATTTGCACCTGGATAGCTGCGATAGGCTGCTAGAAAAGAGAGAAATAGAACAGTGGTCTTGGTGAATGATATAAAAAACGAGATCTCCGGGTATATGTATCTATATATGTATGTAAATAGAAATAAAAAAATTTGAAAAAAAAAAAAAAAACAATTTCACTACTTTCTGCTACACACGCTACGGTCGTCATTGGCTATAAAATATGAACGTCAAACAAGGGGACAAGATAGATGGACGAACACAAAAGCGACAAACTGGGAAACCGAGAGGTGAGAATCTTTTGGTCGGAGTGTCTAAAAAAAAAAAAAAAAAAAAAAAAAAAAATAACAGAGCGAACGTTTGAAGCTCGATGAAATTTCGAAAAATGGAATGAAAATTGAAAAAAAAAAAAAAAAAAAAAAAAATGGAACAAGTTGATTCTCACGTCTCGACAATTTTTTTTCGTTTTTTTTTTTTTTTTTTTGTACAAGCATGACCACTGCGCGACGCGTTTGGCCAATTTCAACAGCGCACGATAAATAAAGATGGACGAAAAAAATATATAAAAAAAAAAAAAAAAAAAAAAAAAAAAAAATATTGATCCTTCACCCAAGCAAAGTGTGAAAGTACAAAAGTCACGCGTTATTGTGCTTCGTCAATAATTTTGGACCACTTTCTTTATTTTATTTTTATTTTTTTTTTCTCTTTGGTGTGTGAAGCCGGACAAGAGGCTGATCGTGCGAGAAATAGGCAATATATCATGTGTGTGGTTTGCAGATTGGCGAAAGGCGACGCAGCGGCCGAAGCTTCCTCGACGCGTAATACCCAGCAAACTATAGGAAAAGTTTAGACAGAAAGAGAGAGAGAGAAAGAGAGAGAGAGAGAGAGAGAGAGAGAGAGAGAGAGAGAGAGAATGAGGTCAAAGGAGAAACGAAACAATGAGAATGATGAGAAATAGCGGAGAATAGAAAAGTTTGGTCAATCGGAAATTCGAAGGGACGTAAAATACCAAATGTTACGAGGACGAGAGTGAAATTGATGATCAATCACGGAACTGTGCGCAATTTATCTGTACAGCTTTACAAAAAAAAAAAAAAATCAAAAGTAGAGCAACGAAAGAGTTTTCGCGAGAAAAAGGGCATTGTCAAAGGGATCGAATCTCGAGCTGACGAAAACTCAATCATTTTACGTAACTGAATCAATTTTTTTTTTTTTTTTTTCACATTCACGAAATTCGAGATTTAAAGAAAAAAACACGAACGAATCCTCTCGAGACGATCGATTATCGAAAGGGAGACAAAAAAAAAAAAAAAGAAGAAATTTATTTCGACAATATATCGAAAATATGATCGAAGAGCAACGGTAAGGGAAATTGAAGCGTGGCTCGATGTCATACGCGTTATTTATTTCCCCCCCCCCCGTTAATGGCGCCGAAACAATAATCCGGTGAACCCGGAAGAGTCTTATCCGGGAGTATAAAAATGACGAATCAATGCGATCGATCAATGTCAGAGACGTGAGAGCTCCCGGAGGGATGGATTTCCGCGAATGACCAAGAGAAAGAGAGAGAGAGAGGGATGAAAAAAAAATAGAAGGGATCATCGGAGAAACAAGTGGATGGAGATAAAAAAAAAAGAAAGGAGTAAAAGAGGAGAAGAAAGAAGAAGAAGAAGATGAAGAAGAGACAGACAGATAGAGAATGCATTACCGCAATGCTAGCCCGAGATTGTGCGGCCTTAATGTGGGCTTGAAGGTGCAGAGGGGGGTGGAAATAGCGGCAGGGGTCCCGATTGCATCGGCCCTTGACAGCGTCCATGCAGACCGTCACAGAACCGTCCTCGTTCGCCTGCACCGTCTCGAGGGGGTGCGCAAACCGGCACTCCGTCTCGCCGCGTTTGCACGCCCCGCGTTGAAACTCGCGACATACCTACAGCAAGAGCGAACACGCATGGCATAGCACTCTATCTATGGAGGGTAAGGGTGATACATGAGAGGGTATTTTTTATTTATATATATATATATATATATATATATATATATATATAAGTATATAGTATATATATATATATTAGTGTGATAAACGATGGGATTGATTGTTGAGAGGTTGGGGAATATTGCGTTCGGGGCTCTGGAAAAAATACTCTAATGATGAGAAAGAGAGAGAGAGAGATAGAGAGAGAGAGAGAGAGAGAGAGAGAGAGGGAAATAATCTACAAGAATACATAAAGACTAATAACACTTGATCTCGTTTCAATGAGGCAACTCGTGATTAATTTATACTTCAAACCGAAAGTGAACTGCCGAACTGAGAACTGTGAACTGTGAACTGTGCACTGCCGAAAAAAAAAAAAAAAAAAAAAAAAAAAAAAATGAAGAAAAGAAACCTTGTTGCCTCGCTCGAATGTATGTAAGTTGAAAAGGTTGAAGCAAAAATATTTCATTAGTACGAGATTTTGTTTTTCCCCTTCTTTGTACCGGCTAAGCACGTTCGTATTAAGGAGGTTCACCAAGTAGAGCAAAATGGACAGAAAAATTTGAATTTTTTTATCGGATATTCACTGCTACTGTAGAAATGTGCCTGAATTATTTGGGGAATTTTCACCTACACCGTTCACATGAAAACTCAGTTTATAACGATGAGGCTCATTTAACACGCGTTCTTATGGCGTAAGCAGAAATTGCGATTTTTTCCTCTTTATAACTCCGGAGAAAATGTGGAGAAATTTTTTTAAAAATATCATTTCAATACAGTATAGGTGAATAAAGCAGCATGACAAAAATCAGATTGATTGTGTACTTAGTTTATGAATACTATTCAATGAACCCACAGAATTCATAGTTACAGTCGGACCTCGGGCACTGACCGAGCTCAAGCACAGGAGCCTCGGGCACTGACCGAGAGACCTAACCTTCTTAATAACCAATGAGAGCAAAGCACCAGGCCCGTATCACGCGTATATCGGTACCCTCCACTCGATGAAATTATACATTTTTTTTTTTGTTCATGGCGGATTCTATATTGTAGCGGCACTGTGGATTCCGCAGTGCCCGGGGTTATAGTCAGTGCCCGAGCAGTCAGTGCCCGAGGTTTGACTGTATTCGCAGTAAAGGGATATAAAGGATAAGCATGGCAACATCGCTGCAGAGCCGGAGCAATTAAGTTAGGTTTAGCGCGCAATTTTCTTGACAGCTCGACTGTTCTCTGGTGCCTGTGGCAATGACACTTTTGACGGTAGCAACCTTGAGAAATACGCGCATTGTTGCCGGACTTCTTTGCGAATTATGTACACTATAAAATCGAATCTCTTTCATTCCATATCGATTTAAAATAACTCTTATCGATCATTGACTGTCAAAAA
Source organism: Rhorus exstirpatorius (assembly GCA_963564615.1). Classification (NCBI taxonomy): domain Eukaryota; kingdom Metazoa; phylum Arthropoda; class Insecta; order Hymenoptera; family Ichneumonidae; genus Rhorus; species Rhorus exstirpatorius. The sequence continues at coordinate 18,649,556 of OY751315.1, forward strand.
GGGCTGAGTATTCATTTATCGTTACTTTATTCATCTCAATTTCATGATTTTTCCGATTAATGATAAATTATTTTCACAGTTGGCTGCAGTTGGTGACGTCGGAGAGCTTCCTCCGACCCTCTTCACCTCCTGCAAAGCCCTCGTGAACCTCCTTAACTTCATCACTGCGCTTCTTCATTGTTTTTTTTTTAAATTAATATATGCAGTGTACGGATGTATATTTACATGATGAACAAGGGAAAAGTGTCAATGACGTTTTTTTTTTGGGGGTTGTTTCCTTTTGCGGTTATCGATTTTCAATTCATCTTTTCAAAGTTCGTTGATTTACTACTTTGATAAGGCGTCTAAATCTCGAACCGTGAATATCGTTCGATTTTTGTGAATAAAAGAGAGAGGAGGGAGGGGCGTGTGAAGACCGATATGATTCTGTCGGAAAGGCTCGAGGCAATATGAATGATTTAAAAAAAAAAAAATTTTTTCTGTCGTAAGTGGACAAGAAAATTAGATTTGACATGATCGATCATGAAAAAAGACACATCAGCAATATGAAACAAAAAAATTCGCACCGGAAACATTTCGCGCCAAACTGAAATCGCTGGAATTCTTCGCGATTTTGTATTTTTTTTTTTTTTTTCAAATTTTGATGAAAAAATGATTCAAGATCAGCAGGATCTAGATTGAAGGTATCGTTTAAACAAACAAAAAAGTATAATTATTATTTCAAACCTAAAAAAAAAAAAATATCACTGCTCACTCGATCTTCGTTGGGACATTTTTTTAGAGAAAGAAATGAATAAAAATTCTTCGGATCATCGGCGGGGCCGAATCGGAGGGAAAAATTTACCGTGTGTGCGCGCGTGTGTGTGAGAGTGCGTGTGTTGATACGAGACCCGAAAAAAGCTGAGCGATATTCACGGTGCAAAGATTGGCTGCTAAAGAGACTAATAATGGCGGATAGGCAAGTGTGTATTAGCGACGAAGGCTCGGTATTACCGATTTATACATATTTACATGTAACGTATAATAACGGTAATGAACGTTGCAGGAATTTTGTACACTATTGTAGATTATTTTCGTACGGATGGTCGAGGTAGGAAAGAGGAGACGAAAAAGAGGGCACAGATAATAGAGTGATAATATGCTGGATAAGGAAATTCAGAGTTACAGAGAAAGAGAAAGAGGAGATAAACATAGAGAGAGAGAGAGAGAGAGAGAGAGAGAGAGAGAGAGAGAGAGAGAGAAATAGCCTAGACCACGATACACGATTCTGCGATGAGAAAGAGCGATATAGTGTTAGTATGACAGAGACAGTGAGTTTGGCAAGGAAAATTGAATGATCGAGAGGCGAGGAATATGGGAAAACAGCTGTTGGCTTTGGTCGCGTAATGCTCCGGTGTGTTCTCGATGTTGATGATTGTTCGTGTTTTTTTTTCTTATTTTTTTTTTTTACTACAAATGACGAATGACTAGCGTCGTCAAGTCCCCCCCCCCCCCCCCCGCACCCTGATACACCAAAGGCACGAATCTAAATTGGCCCTTTGTTCTCTCGATCGTTGCTTATGCCGACCACGAAGTACATCCCTAATGATCGACCATTTCGTTCATCGACGATTTTGAAATTGATTCGAACAAGAAAGAGGGAAAGAGAGAGAGAGAGAGACATTGCCCCCCCCCCTTCCCTTTCGAAGATTTTCGCCTCGTTCGTGACACGTCGTTAATTTGACAATTGCGAGATCAAGCGATGAATCTACGATTCGCAATTAATCCGCCATTTTCGTAGATACGTAGAAATTCGTTTTTTTTTAAGATTGTTGTTTTTTTTTTTTTTTTTTTTTTGCAACTCGAGGCTCTTCATTGCTCGCGGGAGATTACGAAAAAAAAAAAAAGATAGAAAAAAAAAACGGTCGCTGAAATTTGAACGCGATATAACTACGCGTGGGATAAATCGTTCGGTCCAACGAGATATCCCCATGGGGGATTTTTTCAAAACTCTTTTCGGTTCAGAGATGGGCATGTCGGACTATAGCAAGAAGAAGAAATGAGAAAAGAACAATCGAAAATTACAACTTTTCTTCTTTCGTTTTTTTTTTTTTTTTGAACAATTTGAACCGAATTGTTCTCTCTAAATGGACATTTTTGTTTATTTTTTTTTCAGAATTTTTTCAGAATTTTCTCGTCTCGTTGGAACATGATGAATTTTGAAAAGCCCATCTCTGTCTCGAACATTTTTATAGCCCATGTATCGCTCTCTACGTATCCCCAAAACATATATACAATACGTATATATTATACAGAGTGGGCCAAAAAAAAAAAACCGGACCGATTTAAAACGCGAATAAAATCCGAACGCGTCGACCGATTTTGACAAAACTTCTTTTTTTTTTGCTCGAAAGTAGAAGAATGAACCTTTAATTTCGCGTTTGGAAATCCAAAAAAAATCTTCATTCCTCGCTGAGACATACGTCCTTGACAAACGTCAGGTTTTGAAAAAGTCGCTGGGAAGATGGATAGAAATTAATATCAAAGAATGTTCAACTTAATTTCTATCTTGAATTGTGATTCGAAGTTCGATTTTGACATTTCAGCAATTCTCCGAGAATCTATTCGCATGACATATGAAGATGTTTCTTGTAATATTAGAGTCGAAACGCGCGCTTCGAGGGCAAAATTCTGTTTTCGGAACATCAGCAAGAAAGTCCACTAACAAAAAAGTCGGCTGTAAATGATGCCGAGAACTTAATAAAAATTGATAAGCGTCAAGTAAACGATCCGAATACTTCAGCCAACAGTTATTCAGAATTTAATCAGAATTCAATCACCAGGCGGATAAAACGTAACGTTTTGGAGATTCTTCGAGACGGCGTCACGGCTGACTTTTCTAAATCTCCGTCGGCAAGATGAGCCTTTTAGGGCACAGTAATTTTCCCTTTTTTCAAGATTAACGTCTAAATAAATATTTTTTTTTTATTACATTGAAGTTGAAAATAACAAAATAAATGATTAGAAAATATTCTATGGATCCAAAAGAGTACCAGTAAATTTATTCAGATTTTTATTACGGATTTATTACGAATTACGATATTTATTACGAATTATTATAAAATTTTGAAATATAAAAAATAAAAAAAATTGAGAGAAAAACACACGTTGTTGTAAATTTTTTGTCATTAATTGAATGATAAATTAGTCTTGAAATCATAATTGAAGATGGAAATTAAGCTGAACATTCTTTGATATTAATTTTTTTCTATCCTCCCAGGGAATTTTTCGAAACCTGTTTTTCAAGGGCGTGTATCTCAGCGAGGAATGAAGATTTTTCCGGATTTTCATACGCGAAATGAAAGGCTCATTATTTTATTTTCGAGCCAAAAAAAAAGTTTTTGAAAATTGGTCAACGCGTTTGAATTTTATTCACGCATTAAATTGGTCTGGTTTTTTTTTTAGCCCACCCTGTATATGTGCAAAATGTACACGATATTATTATGTAGTTAGTCGTGTGAATGCTGAGTTAAGGGATTAGCTATAGTGAGACACACAGTAAGCGTAAGTAAAGTACAGTAGGAGCCTAGACGAGTAACGAGCTCGAGATCATCAGCGACGCCTGGCAAGTTTCGTTTCTCTCCTTATCCTTCTTTCCCCCCCCACCAAATTGCCCGCTGAGTGGCGCATGCGCAGCAACATGCGCAGCGACATGCGCGTCGCTGATCGCGGCGCGTGATGTGCCGATGACAGCGGCGGGGAGGCTTTGAGAAAACGTTTGGAAGTTGCGAGGGCCGCGATTAATCTACAAGCGCGTTCAACTTGCCAGAGGTCCTGCTGCTCTATGGACAGATATATCTACGTGATTTTTTTTTACTCTTTCCGTGAGCGTTGAATTAAAAAAAAAAAAAAAAAAACATCGCCACGCCTAATCGAGCCGGACATTCGAGCCTGATTCTTTGCGAGAAAATTTGCGCGCGCAAAACGCCGTCGTGAAATCCCTTAAATACGAAATGTCAGAGAGTGCATTGTACACACACACACACACACAAACACACACACAGACGCGTGATATAGCCTGCCCAGGAGGATCGAGAATATGTATATATATATATATATACGCGAAAGCACGCGATCATACTTGCGTAGCCATACGATTCATTAAGCGATATATTATCTATTTATTTGTACTTTTTTTTCGAAAATCTCCATGAGATACGCCCGTACACACACACACACACACACATACATACACACAGACGCACACAGGTAAGCATATAAATTTTAGAACATGGCCACAGAGAGAGAAAGAGAGAGAGAGAGAGAGAGAGAGGCACTAAGACAGCTGATGGACGCGTGCACGAGATACTAATTAATAATTTTTGTTCAATGTCATAATCTTTGTTTCACTATCTCGACGCTAATGATTTTTGTCGTTTCCCCCCTCCCTAAGGGACTCATTTACGATGCAGATCGAGCATTATCACTGCTCTTTATTTTTATTGTGGGATCAAGATAAAGAGTGGGAATGAGAGAGAGAGAGAAAGAGAGTGAGAGAGAGAGAGAGAGAGAGAGAGAGGGAAGTACTTCATCGGCTGTACACTGTGTATGCAAGACATATATAAGAATCGAGTGAATAGAAAAAGAATTTGAAGTAATTTAACGATAAAAAAATCGAGTAATTTCAAAGCGTTTTTAATAATTAATGATTTAAATTTAATAATTGTAATTGTCAAGTCAATTTTAATGGTTTTTCATTCGAATTCTTTTCCATATCTCGAGGAATTTTTACGGTTTTGGGAGTTATAATTGTTCATTATACGTATAAGTATAGCAGAGAGGAAGAGAGAGAGAGAGAGAGACAGCGTACATTTATTATGCAACATGCGAGGTTACTTAAGGAGGCTGTCTCGTGGCATCGAGGTCAAATGAGCGTCCCGTCACCAAACATTTAAAATAAATCGATACCAACGCCCTATAACATTCTAAAAATAATTTTACTAATTACGTTATACACCCAAGCATAAGAAACGATTGAAATATAAATAAATTGTACGATCGGTTTATTTTTGGCTACTGATTTGATTTAACATCACCGGGGATATCAACAGTTGCAGTATAAATTTTCACAAAGATGTATGGGTGAGTGCATCACCGGGCAACACTTCATACGGATGGTTTTAACCTCCAAATTGACCGGTTTTCAAGCAAGTATATAGCTCTCCCATACGTTCGTTAAAAGGTCCTCAGATTTCACAATGCTAAAGTAGAATAATTAATTTCGAGAATATTTCAAATTTGTCAGTGGATCTAATGCCTCGAGCAGCGAGACAACCTCCTTGACGCAATTGACAGTGTGTCTGTGTGACCGTGGGAATTTGCTAACCGGGTGTTTCATAAAGTTCATCGTCCTTCACGATGATTATATATTTCGTCGATCTCCTTTTTTTTTTTCTTCTAATTAACACGAGAAATTTGCGGGAGAAACGAGGAAGAGAATTGGTGAGCATCCCAAAAATATGAGTGTCTATCGGTGTTTATAATTCGTATGCGTTTATAGAGTTGCGTGTTTAGCTTGTTGTGCTGCTAGTGCCGTATCGATAATCGGTGCATTATGCAATTTGTTTCCGCTTTTTTTTTTTCCTTTTATCGTGTATCAAATATGTAAATTTCGTGTTCTACGATATGTATATATTTTTTTTTTTTCACCTGAGAGAGTGTCGAGCAAAATTTAATTCACATTTTACTCTCACCTTGTTCGTCGTTGTACTTTTTTTTTTTTTTTTTTTTCAACGTGTGATTTGTCTGTTCTCGTTTTTGTTCGGTAATTTCAAATCGACAGTATTCTCATTATCGTTCTCAATATACATTCCGAATCAAACTGAAATTAACGATCAGTCCAAAAAAAGTTTTCTACGCACAACAAACATTGCCAACGATACGAATATATATATGTATATATATTCGTTATTTTATACCGACGAGTGAACAAACTCGGTAGTGTCTCGAATTCGTCGTCTTTTTTTTTTTTTTTTTTTGTAAATTAAACTGCAATTAGTTTTTGAGGGATAATAATTTTTTTTCAATTCGACTCCCGAGTATGTTCGTCAATGAGGGCTCATTGCACGCACACGAGACCGCGAAGAAACACAAAGAAGAATCACTATCGATAGATATGTAATAATTATGCTGAAATAACAAAAAAAAAAAATATATATATATATATATATTTATATATATATTTAACTAAAAAATGAAAATAAAACAAGAAAAATCAATGATAATTATTTATGCGTCAAGAACATGAAAAACATCGAGAAAAGAAAAATTAAAAATTGCGTAGATATATATATATATATGGTATTCAGGACCGATGCGCATCAGTCAGCTGATGGTTAATTGCGCCTCGGTCTTGAGATCACATGGTGTTAACTTTTTTTCTTTTTGTTTCTAAATATTTCACGCTACCGTATTCCATGTATACATGCGTATTTTTTTTTTTTTTAATACCTTTTTACCGCGTGTACATTGTGAAAATATACAAATTTTAAATGCATATTAAACAAAGAATCCACGTATTGTATATGTACCTGTACACACATATATGCATTCGTGAATAAACAACTATATTTAACGAGTATGCATGTATACATGTTTGTACGTATTCGTAAAAAAAAAAAAAAAAGAAACAAACGTCACATGCTTTTTGCGTATACAAGCCCCTTCTCCTAGCTGTAAAATAAAATTTCCAGTAATACCGTATCACGATTATTGCATTAGTCGGATTACCAAATCAGACGGAGAAACGAGAGCAAAAGGAAGAAGATTAAAAAAAAAAAAAATGGAAAAATGAAAAGAAAACAAATTCTAATACTCCTCGCGAATATTTTTCAAGAGAGAAAGAGAGAGAGAGAGAGAGAGAGAGAGAAAGAGAGCGGAGCGAGATTTATACGGCAGCGATATTATCAATGATTCGTCGATGTATAATATATATGCTTGTAATAGTGATGCCACGAACAGCCGTAAAGAACGTTAGTTCAGGTGCGAAATAAAATAGCAGCACGTTTTTGCGAAATTTGACATTGGAAAATTCACGAAATATTCGAGAGAAATTAATTTTTTTTTCAAATATCTACGATCTCGATCGAGTGAACAGGAGCGAGACTAGAGGCGCTACTGCGCATGCTCGAATCAACGTTGCGCACATTACTCCGCGCATGTGACCTTGACGCAAGCGTCTACGCGATAGGCGCAAATGCTTCTCCCACCGCGCGTTAATGCTCCGCGGAGTGGGGACAGTCACTTTACTCGACTTTACTCGAATCGCGGTCCCCCGCTGTATTTAAAAATAATGAAAAAAAAAAAATCGTGACAGAAACAACGTCATCGCATCAACGTGCTGCTCGCTAGCCAATCAATTCAACAATAATAATAATCGGTGCTACGAAAGGAAGAAAAAGAAGAAGAAAAAAAAAGAAAAAAAATTCCAGATCACTACGGTCGAGTGTCGCAATAATGTCGCGATGACGAGACACACGTTTTGTGATAATTCACACGAGAGAATAAAAATTAACGCGATTGAAATTCGCCGAAAAACAAGTAGTCACTGAAAAAAAAATTTGCAACTAAAAACGAGAAAAAAAAAAAAAAAAACAAATCACGTCACGTCTACTTTTGCATAACACTACTGCAATACTCTTCCTGCGTTGATTCATCGTTTTTTCTTTTTTTTTTTCATCACCGTATCCCGATTGGCCAAATATTCTTGTCACATTTCCGTTTAAAATTTCAGTCGGAAAAATTGCATTGTTATTCTTTGTTCTCTGCATCCTCCCCCCCCCCCCCCCCCAGTGTATTAGTAGAGAGAGAATTTATCATTTCGTTATTGCGATTTGGCAAATCTGGATTCGGTCGTATCATCAAAGGCCCGATTAATTAAGAAAAAAAAAATTACTAATTTTTTTTTCTTCTTATCACAGGCAGCAAGCATGTCAATATTTTTTTTTCAACACAGATCTATATGGAAAATCGTTCGAGCGAGTGTAGCTTTATCATTGGTATATATATATATCTATATATTGTTACGAGGGGTTGAGTAATACATATAAATATATATAAAAAAAAAAAATAGGAGAGTTTGGATAGCGAGTGGTGTCACGGTGTGGTACAGGGGTTCGGAAAGTGGTGATGATGTGGTGGGGAAAGCTTTGCGTTTCGGCAACTAAAACGCAGTCGATCATAGTAAATCGACACTACGAGGACGCGCGATCGGTGACTCTCTGTTTTTCAATTATTTCCAATTGTGCAAATGGAAAATTCTCGATTCACTCGATCGCGTGATTATTGGCGTTAGAAACAAAAAAAAAAAAAATGCAACGCTTTTTTTTTTCAACGTCGGAGCGATCGACAAGCGAGAGAAGTCACTGACGAATTGACCTTATTTTTTTTCCCCCTCCCCTTTAAGCGCAGCAGTGCTAAAATTGTCATTTTCGCTTGTGCATCGCATCGAACACAACAGAGCCACCGGAACGTTCCATGAGACACGTCCATGTGTAACTATTTACACGCATCATCGGTCCATATTGTAAAACGACACGTGACGGATACGAAATCGTAATTTATCAAGAATAAACGAATTCTATTGAATTCGTTAAAAAAAAAAAAAAACAAAAAAAAAATCATAATAATATACGTGTGTGCGAAATAAAAATTAATTCAGCGATAATTAAAAAAAAAAAAAAAAATAAAAGCAATTTTGGCGGGTTTAATTGCGAGAGTTAGTATCTTTCATTCGTCATCTCGGGGCGAAGACGGAGTGAAAGTTTATAATTGCAAATAAATATGCAGAAACGAACGAAACGAAAGTAAAGATGTTGTTTTTTTTTTTTTTTTAATATACGGACGGATCTAGAGAGTCCGAGACGAGGTGCTGAGCGTAAAATTATAAGAAAAATAAGCAAAAGAAAAACAAAAAATTGACGAGATGTACGCAATAAACACAGTCTATGCAGGATTGTTTTTTTTTTTTTGTAGTTTGAATTATATTTGTTTTATTTGAATTTCATCATCAAAAGGTTTTTTTTTTTTTTTTTTTTTTTTTTTTCGCATGACCCGGACTTAACGCAAGTCATCGCAGTACATCATCACAAGTATTATTATGATTATTCGTTATTCAATCATCGTTATTGTTATTATTTTACTCAATAGTATAATTATTAATAATCGTAAAACCAATCGTGGGGGGGGGGGGGGGGGGGGGTGTTGGATTTTAGTCGAACAATCGATCGATCAAATATATATCTCAGATTCCTTCCTTTTACATCCGGCGATACGTGGGGGGTATAATTTATACGTAAGTAATATCCAATTAACAATATCACATTGTGTATACTTTTTTTTTTTTTCTTCTTCTCCTCACCGTTCGTTCTTTCTTTCGTTTTGACTTTTGTGTGTGTGTGTGTGTGTGTGTGTGTGTGTGTTTTTTTTTTTTGTAATTTTTTTTCATTCACGCGGTTGCCCATTATCATTTCCTTCCTTTCTTTTTATTTTCTATCTTATTCGTTCTTTCCTTTTTTTTTGTTTTTTGTTTGTTTTTGCTTTGCTTGTCGTCACTGATCGCTCGAATATCTCACGAGTCGCGCTCGTGCACTACACACAAACCGGCTCGACACCGAAGAGTTACGAAAAAAAAAAAAAAAAAAAAGAATGTTTTTCTTTCTCTCGCTATTTGTTCTTGATTTTTGGTTTTTAATTTGCGATCGGGCGTTTTGTCAGGAGATCGAAGAGGGCCAAGGGGGAAGTCCGGGAAAAAATGGCAAAACAGGGCTTTGTAAAAGTAGAAAAAAGGGGACCGGGGTTCTTGGTCGTTTATATATATATATGCGTTTGGTGCTCGAGGGATCACTGAACTGTCATGTTGAGAGACAAAAATCTCGTGGAATCCGGAGGCAAATTTCCAAAAATTCATTTGGATTTTTGCACGAAATTATGACCAAAATTAATCCCAACGTTATGCTCGTTCGAGAGACAAATGATTCGACGAGGAAGATAACAAAAAAAAAAAAAAAAAACGAAAGGTAAATCAACGATGGGTTCGTTAAAACGGATTTGAGAGAAAACTTCCCCCTCCCCCTCATCTCTCGTCCGCCCCGAGATATGATTAAAAAAAAAAAAAAAAAAAAAAAAAAAAAAAAAAAAAAAAACTAATAAATTTAACGATCACAATATTATTTAAATATCAATCATCCTATAGGAAATTTCGATGTTTTTCGAGTATTTGAAAAATAAAAAAAAAAAACAAACAAACGAACAACGAAATAACCCCTTTTCTTTCGATCTTTGCTTAATCGTTCTTGCAGTGATACAAAATACAATCAATCAATTTGTTAACCTACCTACTATATACATATGACACATATATATGCCCTTTATGTGCGTATGCATACCCGGAATCGCAAAATGAATAAAAAAAAAAAACATATAAAAAAAAAAATAATAATAACCAAAATCGACAATTACACAATTAATATAACCATATGAACCTGCATACGTACATATTTGTACACATATATTATGCATATCACTATAAAGACGTTATAATTTCTTTTTTTTTTTTCGTATTAATGATGAGACGTGCAGTTCGTGTTATAATGAAATAATTCATTGGTAAATAGTATAATGATAATAATAATCGCAATAATAATAATAATAATAATAATAATCATAGAGCTAATAATTTTGATATGCTATATATCGACAAATAGATTTGCGGGACAGAGAGAGAGAGAGAGAGAGAGAGAGAGAGAGAGAGGGAGAGAAAATAACGAATGAAAAATAAAAAATACGAGAGACAGTGAGTTTCATTTTACGAAAAACTTTTTTTCTCCTGACTCTTAAAATCCCCCAATTTGTTTTCGTAATTTTTTTATACATACAGGATGGTCCGAAAAAAACCGGACCGATTTAAGACCGAGTTTCTCTCGTCCCCATCTGTATCGCGAATTGTCGGACTCGCGACGACATTGAGTTTTTGAATTCGTACGCGAAAAAAAAAAAAAAATGGGAAATTGGATTTTTGTTTCGTTTCGATGGCCTGTGCGAGAGAAGGAAGTTAAAGGGAGTGAAAAAAAAAAAAAAAATTAGTTTCGTTGATCGCCATGATAAGTTCGTTAAACGGGATATCTCTCTGGAAAATCTCATGTACGATGTATAAAAGCTCTCTATAACGAGATTTCACGCTTATATACGGTTTAAAAAAGGTACACGCGTGCGCGCGTGTGTGTGTGTGTGTGTGTACTTTTTTAAAAATTTTTTCCACCAGAAATATAATTTGAAATATTCCGTGCCTGTGCACTTGCGCACAGAATCACTCGCGAGCGTTAAAAAATAATTTTATTCGCCGAAAGATCGACGAATTCTTTTATCTTTATTTCAATTTTTTTCTTCTTTCAATTTTTTTTTTTTTTTTTTTTTTTTTCGTAAATTTTCAATCGTTCCGGCCAATACTTCACGCGCGCGATTGCTGCGTCTGGCTTTAGATTCAACGCGCGATTCGTCGATCAGCAGCAGAGACTCGGGCAAATTTTTTTGTAGTTAGGAAAAAAAAAGGAAAAAAAAAAAAAAAACTTAAATTTGACCAATACTTCGGATGGTCAAGATTTTTTTTTTCCTGGTCCATTTTAAATTTGGATCCGAAATTGATTTTTATCCGAATCGATCGACTTGTCCAGCTTCCATTTTTATTTATTACGAAGAAAAAAAAACGAAGAACTTTCGTAAAATACGAAATTTTTTTTAGCGTCTAACGTGTATGGGAGTTTTATTAAAAAAAGAGAAAAGGAATGATCGACAGAGGCTGACAAAGAAACCGGAGAACTCTTCGAATTTTCGATAAAATTCGTTATTGCTCAAAGCTCTTCGAGGATCAGCAAAAATTGTGCGCTTTTTTTTTTTTTTTTTTTTGCAACGATAAATTTTCCTTCAACTTGACGATTCGCGATTCGCACCTGCAGCCCTTGAAAGGAATCGCGAACGGTGATTCGTGTTTGCTCGATTAATACGACGATCGTAGTTACATGAGAATTTGTGATTTTTTGTTTTTTTTTTTTTTTCCCCCCCGAGACTCCGACGAAACTTATTTCTTTTTCTCGATGGTTTCGGGGTTGCTAAAATAATTTTTTTCTTATCCATTGTGTTTTTTTTTTTCCCCCCTTCAAAAAATTCTTCCTTCATTTTGTCGAGGAAAGCGAAATTGAAAGAAAAAAAAAACAAGTAATTTGGGTTAAAAGAAAACAAATTTCCGAATGAAACGCGATTTTTGCTTGAGATGGTTCAAATGAAAAAATAAAAAATATGTCGCAGCGAGTCTCAAGGCTTGGGAATCTCGCAGGGGCTCGAAAAAATTCTCTCGTTATTCTCTCTCTCTCTCTCTCTCTCTCTCTCTCTCTCTCTCTTTCTCTCGTTTTTCCTGGTTTTTAATTAGCGCATCGTGTACAAAATGGAATGTTCGTCGCGGCCCGAATTTCTCTTACTCCATTGCTGCTGAATTCCCCCCCCCCTCCCCCCCCCCCCCCCCCCCCCCCCCCCCCCCCCCCCCCCCCCCCCCCCCCCCCCCCCCCCTTCTGTTTTTTTTCACGCATATTCATTCATATTCGTCGAGTTCTGGAATTCCGTTCGCTCATCCTTCCGGTTCATTCATCCCACCCCGTATTTTCGTCTCTCGGGGAAGGAAGAAAAAAAAAAAAAAAAAAAACCTGCACTTCGCGTCTCTGCCCAAATTCACACGAATCGTTAGCGACGAATTTTCACGAGCGCGAAATATTTATTTCGAATAGAATACCAGAACTATTGAATTTTTATTTATTTTTCCCGATTCGTGTACTTTTTTATTTCTTTCGTGTACTTGCGTTCAAATTCGTAATGAAAATTCAACTGGCCTTTTCACTTTTTTTATCATTAAATTACTACATAGGAAAATCGAATACTTCACTATATTATCATTATTATTATTATTATTATTATTATTATTCATTATTAGTATTATTATTATTCATTATTAAATATCTATGAATATTTACGAGCGTGAAACAAGTCTCGGATGCGTTCGCTCGAGCTAAAAAATATCTGCGGACTAATCCTCGCACCTGTTTCAACTCCCGCCGCATTATCAATCGTTTTATATCTCCCGTCGATTCTTTTTTTTTTTTTTTTTCGTTTTTATTTTAATTTTTTTATTATTATTATTATTATTATTATTATTTTTTTTTTTTCATCACTCCAGCCCGAGGGATGTACTTGTACTTGATTTATACGTTATAGAAATCGATAATCACGCCCCCCTCCCTCCGCCTGTCGCTCTCTCGCGCTAATAATCATTACCAATTCCTCCTCGTGTATCCAAAAATCATAAATCCTATCGTTCGCTCGATCTTCGTAATGTGGGAATTAAAAAAAAAAAAAAATAAAAATCAATAAATTCGAGGGGAAAAAAAAACTGAAATCTTCATAGGCCTATGGTCTCATACTGGGTTGCGGTATGGAATTTTGGAGTACGCGCGGCGATCGAAAACCCGAGAGGATATAAATTTCAGGGATAAGCGCATAAATCGAATGATAATAATAATAATAATAAATTCAAAATATCACTTTGAATGATTTATTTTTTTTCATGAGAAAAGTGTCTATAATTATGAAAAAAAGAAAACAAATTATAGTCGATTTTCGATCGATTTAGAATAGCTTTTTTTTTTTTTCGTAATAAATATTAATATATTTGTTTTTAGGACAATTGTAATCGTTCGTTGAAAAAAAATTATTTCGAATGTTTTTGTTTTTGTTTCGATCGGTGCGCGTCTCCGATACACCGATATATATATATGAGCCGTTCGCTCAAATAATTTTATCGTTTAAATTTAGGTCGTTTTTTTCAGATTTAGCTACCAGTGCGTAGGTTACAAGTCTTAAAAGTATGCTTGTCAAGTTTTGCAATATTTTAGCCATTATCGGCCTTTTTGTGATTGGTTGAAATTGCGCGCTTACATTGCTTGCAATACAATATGGTGGATCCTTAAAATCGCTTTATCTCAAAACGACCAAATTTGACTTGAGTCTTCTTTGAGCGAACGGTTCATATATTATAATAGTGGGAGCAGAAATCTCGATTCGACCGTGACGAGATTCTTCTTTTTCCTCTATATATATATATATATATATATATATATATATATATATATATATATATATGGGGTATTTCACGCCAACTCGACCATTGTTAGACCCCGACCATCTCAAAATCATTCCAGGTTTTTTTTTTCTAACATTCTGCTCGGAGAAAAACGCGTCGTGATTTTTTTTTTTTAGATTTTTTTTTTATCAAGCCGTTTATTTTTTTATAAATTTTTGAAATTGAAAGAATATTTTTAAAAATCCGAAAAAAATTCTCAAAAATTCAGTGGATGACGGAAAACAGTAATTTCTAAAAATGTGGGCAGAATTTTTTTTTCTATTTTTTTTTTTTTCACTCAATTCGGAATTTCGAAATTTTGTTTACTGAAATTAACGCAGGATCAAATCGTAAGCGTCGAATGAGGAACAATTTACTTTGTGAGTGTTCGGTTTCACCAAATTCATCGATCCAAATTCGACGCTCGCGATGTGATCACGTGTTAATTTAAGTTTTCAAAATTTTTTAAAATTTCGAATTAAGTGAAAAAAAAAAAAAAAAAAAAAAAAACATAGAAAAATAGAAAAAAAAATCTACCCAAATTTTTGAAAACTTGGAGCTGTTTTATGCCATCCGCTGGATTTTTGAGATTTTTTTTTTTCAGATTTCTAACCACCGCAGGACCGAGAGCCGATATATCTCGGCTCGAGGGTGCGGTGTCATCTTTTTTGCCATACAATACATTGACACAGACGAGACAGTTCTATATGACTTTAAACTAAAAAAGTCGAATAAAAAAGGCCCGGTCCTTTGAAGGTTGAAAATGGGCTTTCTCGATCCATTTCAAAAATTTATAAAAAATAAACGGCTCGATAAAAAAAATCTAAAAAAAAAAAATCAGGACGCGTTTTTCACTGAGTAGAATGTAAGAAAAAAAATGTGGAATGATTTCGAGATGGTCGGGGGTCCAACGCAGGTCGAGTTGGCGTGGAATGCCCCATATGTATATAATTCATTTTCATTCAACGATCATCTCGAATGAAACGTCATTCGGGCCTGATCGACGTTACCAAAGATATGGACACCATATGAATAATAAATAAAACTAAAAAATTAAAAAAAAAAAAAAAAAAACAAAACAAACACAGCCAATTATGAAAATAATTTTCTGAGAAAATAATTCAATGGTAATTATTTCGTTGGACAAAAATTTTCTATTTCGCGAAATTTTCTTAACGCGACGGTGCCCATTCTCCGTGACCGAAATAAATTATCCGCACAGCGCGCGTACGTCCGATAATATATATATTTTTTTTTATTCTTCGCGCACGTAAATCATCATAATCGTCATTCGTATCATCCGCTGCAAGCGCAACGCAACAGTTGCACAAGATTTTTTTTTTTTTTTTCGATTCAAATCCTTTTTAACCCTACTCGCCGTTTTTTCCTTTCATTTTTTTTTTTCTCCTCTCTCGTTCACTTTAAAAAAATTACTTGCGATATATCGTGTACGAATATTCCATAAATATACACTCATATATATATATATGCATATTCGATTTTTATATACATATGGTATATAAATGTAATATAAACGTACACCTATGTGTTCAAATCCGTCTATACGTCTATACGGGGGATGTATAGTCGAAAAGGGGGAAAAAAAAAAAAACACGTTAACCCGCCGGCTGAAACGGGCTGACGCGTGTATGATACCTTTTATTTATTTTTTTCATTCATACTATATATATATATATATATATATATATATATATACTAATTAGTATATAATGTTTACATACGAATTGCGTTCATAAATTTTCTCATCCCAATTGTAATGGGCGATCGTTTATTTATCACCTAAAACGCATGTCGATCGTTTGGAAAAAAAAAAAAAAAAAAAAAAATCACAAAGTGGCGACAGCGGCGAGATGGCCCGATTAGTGCGACAGGATCGTTTTCATCACTCAATGACGTAGAATTTTTTTTTTAAATCAACTTAATCACACGCGATCGTCGCGAATAATCGTTATCGCGATGAGAAACGAAAAGTTACGATAATAAATTTCGTTGGATCGAACGATCGTATGATAATAATTGGATCAACCAAATGTGCGGTCATCGTACGATCTATTTTCGAAAAAAAAAAAAAAAAAAAAAAAAATTTTACAAAAACTTAATAAACTCGTCACTAATCACCCTCGCCACTTTTCACCCTCGAATTTTCGGCAATCTCTCGCCAGAGACTCGTACGTGTATCACTATCACTTTCCTCTCGCTGCTGTCTTGTTTTTTTCTTTTCTTTCGTCCCTCGCGCCCTTTCGTGTTCACGGGACGAGCGAGCGTTCGAACGAAAAAATAAAAAATAAAATAAATTTACGTTCTATAATTACGAATAATTGATCTTCGATGAAGCTCAAAAACATTTGGGTAGGAAAAAACAAACGATGATCGTTGAAAAAAAAAAAAAATAGAACTCATTGATAAAAGTCATCGCGAAAGTATATTTGGAATGTGAAACATCGTAAAGCCCACAGAGTTGCAACGTTAATAATCAATTTTTCAATTAAATTTTCCGCTGTGTGAGGCTCGAAAAAAAAAAATTTACACCCCACGAACTTCCTCGAATATACATTCCCCCCCCCCCCCCCCCAATTTAACGATCGTCCGATCGAACGATCCGATCCGAGGATCGTTAATTGGAAGAAACGATCTCGAGCGATTTAAACAAAAAAAAAAAAAAAGGTAATTTCGTTTTTCTCACACGAACGAATATTCGTAATTATTAGCTCGAAAAATCATTCGTAACTTTTTCTCTTTTGAATTTTGTGCCCATCCCAATTCAACGTACTTCGTCCCAGCTCTCTGCTTCATGATTCATTATTATTATCATTATTATTACCATTATTATTATTATTATTATTATTATTATTATTATTATTATTATACGTTTTTTTCATAAAGTACCTACGTTGTCCTTTTTTTTTTTTAATTTGTTCTTCCTCCCTTCGTTCACTATTATTCACCTTTCTCATTTTTTTTTTTTTCTCGTTCTTTTTGTTGTTTTTTTTTATCACCCCCCACCCCCTCCTCCTCCTCCCCCCCCCCACCTTCCCTCCTCCCTGACCGTTAATCGTGAATACGGCGAAACTGGCGCGGGGCCTAATAATACGCGTGAACGTAGACGAGATTGTGGAGCGGATGATGGTGGGGATTGTGTAGGGGGGTGCAGACCGAGGTTGTTATGGTTGTTGGCGAGGGAGACTGATTGACCGATTGTATGGTGGATACGGGCGAGACCTGATTGGGAGGACCTGCCGGGACCTGATGATAAACGGCCTGACTCGGGCCGGTCATCGGGCATTGGGCCCCGGCGCCGTGTTGGCCACCGTGCTGAATGTAGTTTGGCGGTAGACATACCTCAAGGCGATCGGTACGCGGCATCTTCTGCGGCATCGCGACCGTCTGCGGCACCACTCCCAACGGACTTCCGACTCCCGTTGGGTCAGCTGGCCCCATTATCGTCGGCATTATCGGGCTCTGTGTGAAATAGGGCGTGTACGTGTTGCTCACCTGCGGCATTCCCGTCAAGTAAGGATTGGTCGCCTGCGAAGGATGGAGAGAGTGGAAAGAAGAAAAAAAAAAAAAAAAAAAAAAAAAAAAAAAAAAAATCACCCGGAACGCATCCAGGTTATTTTTCGGTTAGTTCATTGGGGGCATATTTTTTTTGGTTTTTTTTTTTTTTTTCTATCGATTTTTTCATTTTTTTTTTTTCGCGCGATAACGAGAAAATTTCGGAAAAAAAAAAAAAAAATATCGAGATCGTGTGCTTTTGCGCTTGCGGAAAAAATTTTGTTTTTTTTTTTCTTTTCTTTTCGTTTGAAATTTTGATGTTTTTTTCTTTGTTTTTTTTTTTTTTCTTTCGTTTCTTCTCGGGACATTGAATCGCGTTCGATCGAAAAATTGCATTCTCACTCTTGACACTCGTGCGAGTTTAATGTTTTTTTTTTTTGTCATTTCCAATTGTATTCGAAAAAAAAAAAAAAGAGAGCACTGAGATTGGTGACGTAACTTATTTTCCGTGGGAGTTTAAGCTCGTAAGTTAATTTATCCGTGCTTTGCAATCTTTTTTCGTTCTTTCTTTCGATGACAAGCTCTGAAAAATTCGTTTTTTTTTTTCTGCCCAATTCTGCATGGAGCACGGCCACATGTATCGTTCACACTTCCTGTAATTACGAATTTTAATAATCGACCAACGATTAATCGAAAAAAAAAAAAAAAAAAAAAAAAAACAATGTTTTCCGTATCACCGTCACAACCGACGATGCGACTCGTTATTTTTGCCATGCATCGATCCAGAAAATTCTTCAATGACCAGCTGACACGAAAATTTCTATACACTTTTGTGGCCGTGCTCGGTACTCGACGTTGATTTTAATAAAAAAAAAAAAAAAAAAAAAATCATCGTCACATGCTCACTCGCGTGTACGTTCGTACGAAGCGTTTGTATGTGTATATATTTTTTTCTTTGCCTTTGCAGCAAGAGCGAGGATAAATCCCGAGGAAGCGATTTTTTGAAACGAAGCAAAACGCGTCGAAAAGCTCACGTTAGCATTATTTTTTTTTTCTTTTTTTTTTTTCTTTCGTCATTTTTCCCCGCAATCAGCACAAATCATAATTACATGATAGGGTAATCGTGTTGTATAAAACCTTTTGTAGATCCGAGCGAGCGTGTATTTACGTGTTTTTTTTTTTTTTTTTTTTTTATGTGTATCGCTACATTGCATGCATGACGAAAATTGCTATTGAGTATATATATATATATATATATATATATATATATATATATATTCTCAACTATATCGTAACTACTGCTACCAACTGTGCGATAATCTATAAGATAATATATATTTAAAAAAAAGCTCTCGCTCGAGTGCGTGTACTAGCTGATGTTAGCCGTCAGAAATAGGGGCACACGTTCGAGTGAAAAATCATTCGATATTCAATTTTATAGTGATGAAAATTATGAATAATCTGTATGCGAAGTGATAATCGTGTGGAAAAAGAAAAGAGCAACGTTTTGTTTTCCTTTGTCGAAAAAAGCTGAGAATTATTTTTTCCCGAGTCGATTATTTTCGATGAATATTATAAATATTTAATTTATCCAATATATATATTTATGTATAATTTTTTTCGAAATGTCTTGAATGATTTTTCGATCGAACGAGTGACCATATATCATGTGCCAGCTATACATTTTTATGCGACGGACAATCATTCGTAATCGACGATGACGTATTTGTTCGACAGGAAAAGCTCCGAAATCAAATAAATTCTCAAGAGCGGGGAAAACAGTTTGAGAATTTTGAAAAAAAAAAATCCGTTTTTTTTTGTGTCATTCTCTTACGAGCCAAAATCTAAGAAAATAATGTCATGAAATTGTTCGATCGCTTTGAAATTTGTACACACGCGATATACAAAATAATATTATCCAATGTTGAGCGTGTTGTTTTTGTTAAGGTCTTCGTTAATTCATAAAAAAAAAAAACTAACAATCGTCAGGATGATGACACACGGTGAGACCATTGGTCTTAGGAGGCGGCTATGTAATCGATGCTTCACAACGTTCCCAACTTTTTATATCATTTTTAATAGAAATTTTACTGAATATTCTTGAAAACATTTTAAACGAATCTTTAAAAGAATCTAAACGAATCTCATGAATCTTGAAAACAAAAAAAAAACAAAAAAGAATTGCATGCGTCAGAAAGAAAAATATAGTAAAGGACGACGATATCGTTCGTCAAACTGATTTCCATCCCTTCTGTCTGAGAATAAAATTTGTTTTTAAGGTAGTCCTCGTGCTACAATAGTGCGAGAAAGTTTCCTATGTACCACATTATAAAATATACACGGCGCACGGAAAAAAATTTTTCCTCTCGGGAGAAAAAATTCGGAAATTCTTTTGAATTTTGAAGTGGAAATAGTTGTTTTTACAGTTTAAGGAGGTACGACTAGTTCTTTGGAGTCAAAAAAAAGTCTAAATTTATTTTACCCACAGTTCTTCTGATTTATGTTTATTTGCGTTGATTATTCATATTATCGATTATAATGTGAAAAATTTTGTGGTAAATGATTAATTTATTGCGCATGAACTAATAAAAACTGAAAAATTAGATTGTCAACGACTCGATAGTAGTCTCCATCATAATAATAATGACATGTCTACCACAAAAACGGACTAAAAAACATTTTTAAAAATCAGCCGAAAACCTATTAAAATAGACTTGAATTACCTCAGTGGAATTAATACGATCGGCAGAATGATAATTATACATATAATTGATACGTGATAAATAATAAAACTCCATAAATAACATGATGGAATTTGAAGTAAACACTTGGCAACGTCGCATTGGCGATGCTATAAGTTGGTATACGTGACCAACGAAGATGACTCTATCTTCGTTGCTAATATAAAAACAAAGCTAGGTTATGTTCGCCGAAACCCATCAGCTGTTACTCGCGACGTTGCTAAGTCTGTGGGTGCTATTTGATCGTTCTGACCATTTACAACCGGAAATTGAAACTTTTTTATGACGTAGTGCCAGAACTACACGGTGAAGAGTAATTTTCAATTTTTTACAATATCTATTATATCTAATCTATCAAGTTTCAGTTTTTCAATGGGTGTAGTTGGATACGTGAGCAGCAAAACCGTGATCACAGCACTTCCGGTTAACCGTCTCCATAAGACGACGTGCTTTAGTAACTCAAACTGCTCGACTTTGCAATTTTATTACGAATAAACTAAACGGTCAATATAGCTCAAATTTTGGCAATAGGCGCATAAAGTATTCGGCAAAAACATATAAAAATTTCAAGTCCGTCAGTTGGATTCTTCATACTAGTCGTACCTCCTTAAACCAGCAAATATGGTTATACAGATAGTACATAAGTATATTCCGCACATTAATTTTTGATCAAAACACTGTAAAGAGATGTAGTTTATTGTGTTAAACTGATTTTTTTTCTCTTCATCGTTGTATTCTTTAAATTTCCGTTATTATTTTTTGAAATGTATTTTTTTTTCCTTGCGCTATAGTAGTCATATGCAGCGAACTCTTGATTGAGTCTGTACAGAAATGGCTGTTACACATGGAACCGTGGCATATTCAGATACATTCACAGCATAGAATATGCAGCTTACGCGTCGAATTTTCATTCGTATTGCATTATTTTTGTGATCGCCGTTCGTAAACGAAACGGTGAATAATTTTGTTCTTTTTTCCTAGCATGTGAAGTCTCCCGTCTACAATTTTTTTTTTATCAAAATCTGGTTACGCTTTTAGTTGTAATATTAAAAAAAAAAAACCGTGCTAGTATCGGGGTACAGCAATGCTTGGCATGAAGCTCCACACGTAATGGTTGCTAACTTTGACATTGAATATCTCGAGTTGGGAACGGTCAATCTGCTTCAAATTTCACGAGAAGTTGGGTACTAGCGCATTCTCTACGTCCACTATAAATTTCAACAAATTCTCATTATAAACGCATTTGCACGAGGACTACCTTAAATCCAAACGATTTCTCTTCGCAATCGTCAAAATTCATTCATCTTCGTACGATTGTCCCGCTTATTCATATTCGATAAATCTAAATGTAGTACAATGGATATATCCCATACTAACAAAAAAAAAAAAAAGAAGCATACGCAAAGATCAAGTTCGAATCAAGTGTGGATTTGGATTGAGATATTCGTCTCCCATCACTATGGATTCGCGCGATCGGCGATCGACACTGAGCATGCGACCCCTAGCGGGTTTTTGACGAACTGCTATTGGAGTGCAAAAGAATTCATTTGTGCATACGATGCACATGATACAGCGTGTAAATTAGTTTTGACATTTCCGTATCTGTTCAAATGAACAAACAAACAAAAAAGCTGTATTTAAAAGTTTTATATTATCGGATATCGGAATGGAGACCGTTGAAAGGGTTGAAACTGCGAAATTCAGCCCAAAAGTGAAATCTAAAACTGAATTTTGATTCGTTGCCTATTCGGCGATGTCATCCTCGTGCGTTCGCGGATCGAGACGTGATTTTTCACCGATTTCCCCGTTAAAAACGCCGATAAAGTATCTCGGGCGAATTTGTTTCGCTGTGCGTGAAATGATAGATCGACGGAAAATATTATGTGGCTAAGAGTGCTCAAAATGTCTCGAAGCGACGACCCGAAGTCTTCAATGAGAGCTTGTTTCGAGCGCTAGCCCTAATAATTTCGCGTTTTGTTTCGATTTTTGCAGTACATTCAACTACCACCACTTGCCCGGACTTCGGAACTTCTCACCCTTCAGTTATAATTCGGCTATTTCGGTCTCCTTTTACGAAATCGTAAATTTGTCGCGCAGTTTCAAGTATAAACGTCCCACGCTTGCAGCGCTAACTGACACAGACTGCACTCCAATAGCGTCATATATTGCCGAGTGACGCGAGCACCGCCATCGGTAGTGTCGATCGCCAATGAAAATCGTTATTTTGGCGCTTCTTTTTTTTTTTTTTTTTTTTTCTTAATCCTCGATGTATGGAATATATCGCAAGTTTGAAAAAAAAAAAAATAAAAAAAAATAAAAAAAATTAGTGAAAGCCGAACCAAAACCAGGAGTTACCATAAAGGCGTGGGTAGCGAGAAGTTGCTGCTGGAGTTGCTGTTGAAGGTGATGGTGCGATGGCGGAGGAGGTTGGGACTCCTGTTCGCCAATGTATTGTAGCGATCGGAGAACACACCAACAATCAACCACAACCACAGGCGCCACAGCGGCAAACATAGGGGACAGACAGGCGGTCATACGTGTAGTACAGTGATAATAAACAAATCATTTTCTTTAAATTTTTTCTTCTCCGTTTTCTTTCTCTTTTTTTTTTTTTTTCTTTCTTTGCTTCTCATGATGTATTATCGTACGGACGCGGTTAGTAGATGGGCGATACTGTTTTTTTGATTCTTTTTTTTTTTTCTTCTTTCTTTTAAGCGATAATTACTCGATACAAAATTATAAAAAATATACGCGAAATAAAAATTGGGCATTTAGAAGAATATTGATACATATATATATATATATATATATATATATACACATATATATGTATGTACGATGCCAAGACTTGATGCGAGGACGCGTGCGTTATTGAACACTGCACTCCGACATGAAAAATCGACGCAACGAGGCGGAAATGTTGTGCTTCAATGCGAATTAACACGAGATAATAATTGTCAATCGAGAATTCAAGATCGTTAAAAAAATGACCATTCGTATTGTAGTAAATCTTCGAGCAGAAATTACATCTTAATTGCTCGGAAAAAAAAAAAAAAACAAAATGTCAATTTTTCATTGTACGAACGTTCGATCGTATCTTTGACACTAAATTTATAATATTTTCTTTACAACAATTAATTATAATTACTGTCCTTTCGACGATAATGTGAAAATATAATTCTTTCGGTTTCTAATAATTTTTGCCAATTGTAATGTAAACATTGACTCGAATTATGAATATCTGATAATGTTTAGAAGAGAAATTTCAAGTTTTTTTTTTTTCTATCTTTTAAATCGGGAGAGAGTACTCAAAATTTATCGAGCAAAATTTTATTGATTTGACAATGTATGTAATAAATTTGTGTACATTAGATCGGACGAGTGTACGAAATTTGGCGCGCGTCCACGCGTAGCATGCGCCAAAAAAAATTTCTCTACGGATGCAAATATGTATAAATATAGAAAGAAAAAAAAACGCACACACATATATATATACACATATGTATTGAATTCGAATCCTAATGAAATAAAAAGGAATTAAGTAAAAAAAAAACACCGATTCGATTAAATATACAAAAGGAGAGCGGGGGGGGGGGGGGGGGACAACACTGACCAAAATCATGCGGCGTGCTTATTCATATTTCGGGGGTGAGGATGACTTTTTTTCCATCCATTCCATCCGGTAGCAATTATCGTACATCTCGTTTTTAATTAAGCTCGAAGAGGGTGGATTTAAATCATTATTATTATTTTTTTTTTTTTTACATCTTGCGCTTTCATGCGAATGACCCATTCGAGAGACGAATTGCTACCGGGCGAAGTGACGCGTTGTAAAGTACACACATCTAATTGTGATCGATTGTAATTTTGTAGCAAAAGATAGGGCCATAAAAATTAAAAAATATATATATATATATGTATACATATATATATATATGTATGTATGTATGAAGTGGAATAGTGATGATAATGAATCATTTATAAGGTATACTATCGTATACGTGTGGATATATAAGACAATATTAATAAGATCATGACGTGGTGCAAGAGTGTTAATATAGTACATACAATATATGTATATATATATATATATTTCTATACATGTGTGTAATACATATATGTATCGTGTATTCACTGTTATATATGTTTATATATGTATGTATGTATGTTATATACACACACATTTGTTATGCAGAAAAGTATTCAAAAACAGACGTACCACTGTGGGCACCTGACCAGGTACAAGCGGTTGACCAGGTGTCAGGCCCATTTGTTGTATCAGTGCGTTCTTTAGGGCTAGGTGATTGCGTCCGTTTATCAATAGCTGGTCCTTGAGATGCTGTGGCGGATGAAAGTACTTGCATGGTGGCTTTTCCCTGTTACATCGTCCCTGCATTCACAAAAATAAAATTTCCCCTATCAACGTAATGCAAACGAGCATACACCATCTCATCTTCTAACGTGATCGCGAGAATGATTTCTATACTCTCTGCAAATGCAAAATTCGCAAGAGCTTCTTTGCTTTGTGCAACGCGTCAATAATTCGGAAAGTTTCGGACTCGATTTTTTTACATGTTCGCTAAAATCGAGGCATTTAACTTTATTTTTTTTTTCAACTCAAAATTCAACTCGTTGCGTTATTTGTACGGAAATTCTTCGAAAAAAAAACCCATTAATTCTGAATGGCTGCATCAATTTTAATGAAAAATTCGTCAGTAACGAAGAAACTGCAATATGTTCGTATCGCCGAGATTTCATTGCACGTGAATCTCACTTTTTCAGAATCCAATTTTCAGTGTATTTGTCACATTGATCAGCACTCTTGATGCGAAATGCTTTTTTTTTTTCATTTTTTTTTTTACGAAAACAAAATTTCCTCATGAGGAAGCGAGATGTATAGTCGAATGGTGGAAATGCGATGTTACAGTTGAGCGGAGCGAGAGAGCACGAAACGTTGAAAATTTGTTGATGCAACGAAACATCAGAGCTCGATACTGATAACTACGCCGGGGCTAACAGACGCGAGAGTATAGAAAAAAATGTTTCGGGGGCTTGCGGGAAGTGCACCGTGTATCTTTTGCTGTGTATACAATATGTTGCCTATGGATTTCATGCAAACGGGTTGTTCTGCTGTATGAGTACGGTCGATTTGCAGCCACCACGGGATGAGTCAATATTGTGGAAACACGAGAGATAGAGATAGATAGATAGATAGATAGATAGATAGATAGATAAATAGAAAGAGAGAGAGAGAGAGAGAGAAAGAGAGAGAGAGAGAGAGAGAGAGAGACGAAGAGTGAACTGACAAGCGAGAGTGTAATCAACGAGCCGATGGGCAATAAACGCAGAATCGATTACGAGAGAGATGGGTTCTCGTTTTGGAACACTGACCTCCATAAATTGGGAATCGAATTAATCGCTACGGTGGATACGTATAACGATGTTTTTTCTGTCGTCCTTTTTTTTTACGCTCGATCGTTCTCATCGAAAAATTTCCCACTCTCCTTCTCTTTATATCAACATATTCGGCTCACTGACCGATTGAATAATTAAAAAAAAAAAAAATTCTCGAAAAAAAGCATCGATTGCATTTTAGCTCGAAAAGTTTTTAAATTCATAGCAGATTCTGCAATTTGACGCGATGACCGAACGCTCAAAATCATAAAGCTCAATCCTTAAACAACTCGGGATGAGATTAATTATTTCTCGAACAAAAAAAAAGTCCATGAGAACCTGTGAAAGGTGTATTTCATAGTCTTCTCAATAGTTTTTGTTTTTTTTTTTTGTTTTTTTTTTCAATATTTCAGTAATGTCCCTCAGAAACTATTGTTCATCAAGAATCTTTAAGAACTTCCAATCAATTGCATTGCCAATAACATTACATTTCGTCAATAGAATTCAGCAAAAAAATATGTAGTACATAAGTTCCATCGATTTTCGCAGCTTGCTAAGAATAATCGTCGATTATCGTTATTTACAAATCCGTAATAAAATAATGATTGTCATAGAAATACGGAAAGCCAAAATTTGAATAAGTTTCAGAGGGCGAGGAAGGAAAAATATAAAAAAAATAATGGATCTGATGCCTGGATAGTGAGATGGAATTTTGCCTCGAAATGCCTTATACGCATAAATATATAATAGTACATGAGGTATATATGCATCAATCTCGAGTCTACGCCAGGTTACAGCTATGCCCCGACTGGAGATGAGAAATGAGTACTCAGGACGGAGGAAGCTTACGCAGATAGCGAAATGCTTGGGAAGGAGGACCATGATTTAAGCATGCAAGCCCAGCACGGGGGTGCAATGGTGACGGCTGAAGGGAAGTAGAGAGAAGGAAGCGCAGAAGGAGAGGAAGCTCAAAAGGAGGGCGAGAGGACTCTGTGGTACTAATTAGACCCTAACAATATTAGTTCAGGTAAGACGTTTCACCGAAGCGCCTACAGCCTAAACTATATACTAACGTAGAACCGGGAGTTAGAAGGGCAGAAGGGGGATGAAAACGCCAAGCGCCTAGATGGCTGCTTCTGGGTACACCCGTTAAAACCACCGACGGCTTATGTATATATATATATATATATATATCCTCGCGGAAATCAAGTGGCTTTTCGTAATAGCGGCTTGGGCGAACGTAAACTCTCGCGAAGAGAGCATTTTCAAGCAGAGATTATAGAGTGGCCTCTCACTAACGCCCCGCCGCCGTGAGTTTCTCTCCTTTGGCCCAGCACAGGCGTCTGAAACTGTTCACACGACACACCGGAAAACTCTCATCGTTTATCTACCGATCTCGCGACGTCCGCATGGCTCTTGAGTACTCAAATATCGCTCAATTAAACACGTTCAAGGATTATACTCGCCGTATTCGCTGTGCGCGCGTGACCCTGAATCACACTCCAATTTAACGAATAGCGTTTTCAGTGGTGAAATCTGCGAACTTTTTTACCTTCTTTGTGTGCTCTGGGCTTACATGGATTTTCGCATTTAAACACACAATTTCCCATGTAATACCAGAAATTTCGTGTGTTCGCAGTTGGCGTACTTGTCACCGTGATTTAGTCAAATAATAATATGCATAGGCAGATTCGTGACATTTTTCTCAACGATTATATGACATATGTGGCGGTGAGCCTGATTCATAACCTTAAAAAGTGTACAAGATCGAAACAAGTTTTGAGAATTTATTTCTACATCTCCGAAAAAAGCACGGCTTTATTTCATTTTTGATTGCCCAAATAACTCGTCAAATTCGTCAGGAACGCATGAAAGTGTGTTTCTGGTGAATTCGACAAGGGGAATCCGGGAATGCAGTTGTCAGTCGGACGTATACAGCATATAGTATAGCAGACGATAACAGCGGAAATTCCCGGTCTCTAACTTCAAATATTGGGGGGAAAAACGGAATTTTTCTGCTATAACCAATTTTTTAAATATCTATTAATTTTTTTGTCTTTTTATTTGTACAGTAGTTAAGTTTGACGACGAATAATCAAATTTAAAAATTACCATGTACCAGGCATTTGCTTCGTCATGAGCATCAATGCTGTGTAGGAGATATAAATTTAAAAATTTCGCTAAAAGCGCGGCGCTGGCAACTTCTTGCACGCAGCTAACACCCTGTAATGGGTCTCGTCCTCGTGATCAACGGTCATTGCGGGCGGAAAAAACTTTGACCCTCTCAAAAAAATTGTTCGTACAGTGAGAGCTACATATTATGATTTAAAATACCTCATGAGAGGCAAATAACAGAAAGGAACCAGTACAGGCGTTACGGGAATGCCATGCAAGTATGAGAGAGAGAGAGAGAGAGAGAGAGAGAGAGAGAGAGAGAGAGAGAGAGAGAGAGACAGAGTGTGTAGAGTATAAATCCTGCAAGCTCCGCTTCTACCTCGCAGAGTCAGCGTTTTACTGAATATATAGTATTACGGACCTAATGAGCGCAGTTTCAAAGTTCTAGTACATTCTCATACTATCTCTCTCTCTCTCTCTCTCTCTCTGTTTTCTCGCTCATTTACTTTTTTTTCTTGCTCTCGCTGCTTGCTCACTTTCTCTCGTTCTCTGTGTCCACAGCCGGTAACTAATACCGGGCACTTCTAACGATTCAAAATGGACCGTAAAAGCCAACGTCGTTACGGGATTTCGTTCTGTGAACTCACAGATACAACCACGACTAATATACGTACACGGAGATAGCATATACATGTAAATATAGGGATGCACGCCTCGGTGTATATTCACTAATCATTACTTTGTCTTCCGGTTTCTTCACGGAACGATTTTTTTTTTCGGTTGTATGAAAAAAGGAGGATCATAAAAAAAACACTGCACTGCAGAGTGGGCAAAAAGTGCGAGAGCAATAAACCGTCGTACTCTCGGTCTCGTGTATATATCCAGAGAATAAAGAGCCTTCGAACGAGGAATAAGGGTGAAAAAAATCAGAAAAGAAATCTCGTGATCGCGCTTTTTATCCTTCTGCTAAGGGGGGGGGGGGGGGGGAGACCGTCGATAATGTCAGAGGAAAAACTCTCGAAGTTACTCTCAATTATCGCTTCTTCCAGTCTCCGTTCACGAAGAGCAACAGGATGATCGGGATTTAGACTTATCATACCCATTTTCCGTCACTTCTACCTCCGCTAAAGCGACTACCGATAGTGTCAATTCTCATTATCTTCTCGATCTCCAATTTAATTTAGTTGGAGAAATGACGCTGTACGTATGTACAATCGGGTAAAGATGACAATTAACTTATTCGTTTTATTCTTCGTTCGATATATTGTTTATTAAACAACGTCAGCCAGCACTGTTCGTGATTTCACGTCTAAACTGTGCCGTGAAAACGACAAAAACGTTTTTTTTTTTAAATTAAATTTCGCGGCCATGAAGGCAAAAAAAAACTGTAATGGAAGTATCGTTGTAAATTGCTTCGTTGTACTCGTAACGCTGTTAAAGGGCATGAGAAATAAATTGATAATAATTCAGACTCAGCATCCATTAAGTGTATGTTCTATTTTCGCATATTTTTTCAACTGCGTGTATTTACAGAAAGTGTAACTGCGAATATACCAAAGATATAATCGAGTCGTTCTCATCTTGATTTTGTATCAATCCACCACACAATATGCTATTTATACTTTTACCGAAGGAAGAGCAGTTGTAAAGGAGAATCGTAAGCAACTATAAGTTTAACTGATATTGATGTAAAAATTACTTCAGAAAAACACTATCCTTTATATATTGACTTTACCGCGATAGTGAAAAATGACAAAATATTTATTTTCTGGCAGCCGCGCGTCCGTGCATCTTGATTTTTTTTTATCAATCCATATATATGTAACGGTTAGATTTTCATGAAAGATTTGCCGAGAACTATATATAAGGCTCGATTGGGTCAGGTTATATGCGATTTTTCGTGCGCATGTGGAAACATGAAGAGACATGCAAACGAAAAGAAAGAGATGGATGTAGAAAGGAAACGGAAGGTGTGCCACATGACTCGATCGTATATATATGCTCTAAGGTGGCGAACGAACACGATCCTTCAGACCCAAGCTAACCCCACTTTATGGCCCACCCCACGTCGACGTCGTCTCTGTACCCTTCTTCCTTCTCGCTGTTGGTATCACCGACATTATGCCGCCAAAAGTCGCATCCCCATTCCACTTTCTCGCTCGATCGTACGAGCAACCCCTCTTCGCTTACCCCCGGTATACTCCCGCGCGCATACATATATACATATAGAGCATAGTGTATAAATATAAGTATAGGTCCAACGCGTATATGAGTTCGTCGCTAGCACGTGATGTGCTGTCAGGAGAATTGAGTAGCGCACGCCAGCAGGCCGCCCTTCACTATGTATAACCTCACTATGCCCGTGTCTTTGTGCCTCTGGCTCGCATAAGCGCGAACAGCAGCCGACGGTATAGGTCGGTGCGGGGGGCGCAAGATTACTAGGATTTGCGCGTAGATTTACATATCGATTTTCCTCCGTGAAATGGCGTCGTATGGCGCCAAGCGGGCCACAATTTGCCTTAATTTCGTGCTTCACGTGGAATCGCCTCATGTAACGTCGCGCCGCAACCTCACTTTTTCTTTTGCACGCTATAATACTCGATATGCCTCGCACGCAACCTCGGAGCAAATCACTTTCATACTTATACGCCGTGTGTGTCTCTAAACATATACCATATTCCTCTATACACCTCGTTTATATTTCGGGTTATTGTTTTTAGCCAAGTGTTAACGTGGTCGATGGCCCGATTATATCGAATAGTTGGAAACCAAGGCATCGAATACAAATAGTATATCGTAAGGGAGAAATTCAAAACGGAGAGAAGAAAGACGATATCGCACGATGGTCCTGTATGTAACAGTGACACAGCGTTCTCTGGAACGAAAAATTCAATGCTAGAGTTATCGTGACTGTGTATATGTATTTGTATATAAACGGGATTGTAGTCAGAGATGCGAAAGGGAAACGTGAAAGATGAAGAACACGAGGAGAAGAATAAGGGGGTGTAAGAGAGAGAGGGAGGGAGAGAGAGAGAGAGAGAGAGAGAGAGAGAGAGAGAGAGAGAGAGAGAGAGAGAGAGAGAGAGAGAGAGAGAGAGAGAGAGAGAGAGAGAGAGAGAGATAGAAAGTGATAGACGAGGGAAGAGTCTTAGCCTTTGTGAAGTCACGCGAGATTTGCCTCGAAGGGGCTTCGCCGGTCCGATAATAGGATCAACGATGAGGTTCGCGGAAAATGCCGATAGCAAAACAGCAACGGCGAGAACGAAAAGCGAGGAGCGCCCTCTACGAGATATAGGTTGATGGCATGTTTGCCCTCTCGTTAACTCTTCTCTTTCTCTCTCTCTCTCTCTCTCTCTCTTTCTCTCTCTCTCTGTTTCCGCTATGCTCAAGCTCTTTCGCTAAACGTATGTATAAGGGCGATTAGAAAATATTTTGTTATCCTCGGGAAGAGTTAAAAATAGATGAAAGGAAGAACATCCATATCTAACCCGCGTCCCTATACGCCCTTGGATGTGTCCTTTATCCTATTGAAGCGACGTCAACGGCAGCAACTATACTTATATGTCATTTGTCACGTGGGCGAGGCTCTCTTAATAGCTAGAATTGCGCCAAGAGAGAGAGTTCGTGACGTGCACGTATACAGCCTCGAATAAATCGTTTTGGCACACACAGGGTCAAGGTTCATACTGGGTGGTTGATGCACACATACAAAGTCGCAGCCTCGGCATTTCCTTATATACCTCAGCTTGTAAAGATATGTTAACCAATGACGCAGTGATAATTCAACCACTCTCGACTGAAATGGACTCTAATTGTTGTATCGTGTTTATCGTTGTGCTCTATTCGCTACTGCATTTCATGGAGTATAAACTTTTTCCGAAACTCCTGCATGCACCAGACGACCGTTACATTATTATTTCGTCCGTCAGTTTCGATAAATCACGAGTCTCTTTCTCTCCCTGGTCTTAGAATTAGGAATTTATCAAGCGGCATACATTGGATGAGACTCTTGGACGGATAAGATACGTTACAGCGCCAGCAATGCGGTGATTTATATGCCAGCAGAATGGGGGACGGTATAGTATGCACGTCAACGACGAAGGACGTTTCACCTACCTCGACGACTGTCAACTTTGCATGCTGCGTCAAAGGCATACATGTGTAAATTCGCAGACATGCCATTTGGTGTAACGTGAAACTGCATAATTCTCAACATAGGTTAAGTCGTATAATCGTTCCTTCATATCGTCTATGACAGGATCTTCTCGTCATTCAGTCTCTTTGTTCCGCGTGCATCTATCGCTGTAGGTCCAATCAACTATACTATTTGTATTTATTCGTGGATTTGTAAAGGAAAAAATCATTCTTAGATATCGTAGTCGGCAGTGTCATGGTCTCCTTAGCACTGAATCATCTTAGCGGAATTGGGAAAGGCAAAAGCATAGAGCTATAAAAAAACTGAAACTATCCGAAACTCGTAGTTAGAACGAGGTATATGCTATTGGGATAAATTTTATGGAGGCGGTTAGGAGAATGGGATTGAACGAGTGAGGTAGAATGCATCGTGGAAAAAGTAGAATAAGCGAGCAAGAAAAAGAAACAGGCAGATATAAAAGATGAGAGAAAAAGAGAGAAAGAGAGAGAGAGAGAGAGCGAGAGAGAGAGAGAGGAAGGGAGAGAGAGAGAGAGAGCAGGGTCGAGGTTGATGCGATTTCAGACAGGTTGGTCACGTTTCACAACCCTCATCAGCACTCCTCATCCCTCTAGATCGAGCTCTCACTGTGCCTTGCTACCCTGAAGTTCTCGCCGCAACTACCGACAAACCACTCTTCCTCTCTCATCATAGCCACCCCATCGCTTTTCCACTTCTGTATGTATCTTGAGTGTGGGCACTCGACCATCTATCGGTAACACCATCATTGCCAGAACGCTGCTAGTGACAAGATGCTGGAACTGCACTACAGAATCTCCAAAGTCGCACCACAGAAACTGCCGAAATGGCGTCTACCAACACATTCGGCATACCAATCTACAACATTTCACACAGCATTTTGGAACGTGAAGAATCAGCACCCATACGAATGTTTGATAGAGCCCGCTGCACCGCACACTCTGCCAACTCCTTGGGATATTCGTACGTTCAGTGATGGCTATACGAACACTGGAGCATCTTGAACTTTGAGGCGTGTGGCTCTTGTCTCACGCCTTTGCTCTCCGCTGCTCTTGTACGAAGCACGATTATACTTCAACAGACTACCATCCACGTCTCTCAAGAAATTTCTCTCTCTCTCTCTCTCTCTCGCAACTACGCAATGACGAGGCTCTGTGCCAAGACGAGAAAGAGAGGTTAATTCGAAAACTGCTGGAAAGATTGGCACCGCGTTCGTTCGGGGTTAGTCTACCGATATATTGTTATCGGGTTTTCCTCAGAGTGAACCAGCACTATACCTTCAGTAAGATGGACCGACGATATAGAAGAGACCGTAAAAGACTGAGAGAGAATTGACGAAGAAAAGTGAGATGGATTGGTGGGCACATAAACGAAATAAAAAAGATGACGGAGAGCATAAGCGCAGAGTAGTCAAGAGAATGCAGAGAACCGTGTTTTTCTCCTTAACAATCGTAGAACTTCTTTCGACTTGATTAGATCGCGCTTGTCGTTGTCGTTTTTCTTTTACGAGAAAGACATCTCTCGTCGTCGTTGCACGTTGGTACCCAAGGAGTGCGAAGGTCAGCTCTTTGGAAGAAAACAACCCAGTTTGCTTTACTGATCAAAGCGTGTGTATACATGCGGTGACAGGAGGATCAAAGCAGTTCAAGTGAGAGAAAGAAGAGAGAGAGAGAGAGAGAGAGAAAGAAGAGTAGTAGATGAGTAGAGGATGTCGTAACGAATTTGATTGAAATGGATCAGACGAACAAATTCGTTTGGGATAAATGCAGACTGTGGCACGGTAATTAAGACCTTGACGTAAAACAAGAGACGGGAAAGGGGAACCGAGAGAATCGAAGTATATCGATTATGGTTACACGATCATTGAGTTAACGTTGACGAAACCCAATCGAAGAAAAAAGCCACCAACGAATCATTCGGAGGAAACCGCGTTATCGTTTAATGAAGAGACCTCTTCAAATCTCTGAGAAAACTACTCGTGCCACTGGATTCTATGTGCTGGTACTGCTCAAGTACCCTAGGAGTCTAGTACCAGCGTATATATAGATGGACGCAGTCTCGGAGCTCTCGAGTAGAGGGTTATGCTGTCTCAGGTCCGCAAAACTCAACCCACCCTCATTCCTCGCCGGCTTCATCTTTCTCCCTCGCATCTCTCTGTCTCTCGCTTTCTCCCATTTCCCCAAAAAAAAAACCCCTCGCTTGTCATCACGTCAGTTCAACGTGAAAGACGCGTTGCCCGTAACAACTGCCAATCTCGCCGGAGCCAAACTCCGGTCTCACGCGCGCCTGAGAATTCACGATAATTTGCACGAGAGTCCCGAGTACGCTTATAGGAGTGGGTCAGTCGAAGTAGAAGAAGGATGATTCGAGCTCTTAAGCGTTTGGATTCGTCAGCACAATTAAATGAATTAATAGGCGGACAAGCTCAACTTTATCTTCCCTTCTTTACACTTCACTCATTCTCATTCACTCGTTCCTTTTTCTTCAATCCTGAGGAGCTATAACGAGCATGTTTTTTATTTCGTTTTTATTGCATGACGTTACGACTGGTAAACGAGTCTCTCGGCTTATGCGATGACCAGTCTCGTTAGATATATTTTCGAGAAGCCGGTACATCAAATTTCTCTTTCATTTTTGCCTAGATACAAAGATAAACAGGATTAAAGTCCGTCAAAGAGACATAGGGAGTGATGAGAGGAGGTAAAACCTAACATCGTGGAAACCTATCGCGAACCATCATGATGCCAATGGAATATGGACCTAGACGGAAAAGGAAAAAGCGAAGGATAAAGAAGGAAGGAGAGGAACAAACTCGCGCGAGCCGTCACTCGAACGACGAAAAAAGGTAAAAAGAGGATCACCTTGCGATCTCACCTCATTCGCCCTTGCCGACTACGAGAGCCACGGCGAAGACATTTCAAAGAATAACAATTTGGCGAATTAGAGGCGTCAAAGGAAATAATTCTTTGGAGCGAGTAGATGGGGGGGGGGGGGGGGCGCAGGCGGTTGAAACTTTCAAAGAAAAAGCCGTAGACGAACCAAGAAGAAGACACGAATGAGACGCTGCCTCACTGAATTTTCCAAAGGTCTTTCAAGTTGAAGGGAATAAGGAAGAGAGGGCGAAAGAGCAGAAAAGAAATATTGAAGGGATCAAAAAATCTTCACAGAATCACGAGAGGTAGAGAAAGCGAAGAAGTGAAAGATGGAGGGCCAGCTTTCGAGATGTACGAGGAAAGGAAAAACGAAGAGGAATGTAAAAAATGTTGCTCCCGAGAAATACCTGCGCCCGGCGGCGTGTCGTTTTCCGTTTAAGCTGTGCGATCTCTTCGTAAATTCCCTTTTTGCGTTCTTCCGCACCTTCAACTCTGTCTCTCATACTGTTGTCCAACAGGCTAAAAGTCTCTCGTGGAACATCAAAGGTAAAAACCAACGAAGCTGGAGAAAGTCACGTTCTTCTTACCTCTCTGTATGCTCTAATGTATTCGCCACTATCTTTCCACAAGAGCAAAGCTCAATGGTTAACATTGAGAGACCGGGTCGGATGTCCTCAAAGCGTCTATGACACTCCAGAACGTGCTCGACAACACTACACACCCTGCAGAACTTTTGTCGTCAAATCTCTACGAAGCTCGGACAAGAAATTTGCAGCTGCAATTCAATTATGCTAGATGACACCTCATCCGAATGATGCGGGGACGGGTCACGTGGTAGGCCAGCGGGCTACGAATTTATACCGCCGATTTGGAATACTCGTCAGATTCCAATGGATATATATAGTTCTCTGTTTGCCCTTTATTTTTGTGATTTGCAGCGAAACGGATTCAGAACGATTATTATACGAAATAATTATGTATAATGTAAGTCAGTTGGAGCTCGCTGTTAAGCCAGTGCAAGACAATGAAAGCTTTTAATTGAAAATAGTAATAAAACTTTTTGTAATTTTCGCTATATAAAAATAGAATTAGCGTCAGTGTCGGTGTCCTATTGTCGTTGTGGATCAGTAATTGTGATATTGCGTTGTGGCTCGTCCGAATTATAAAACAGCGAGGTTCCGCGATCTTTATCCGAACACTTCTGGCTGAAGGGTCTCACAAATGCGCTCAAGCCGGAGACAGAGAACCAGAGGTAAAAGAGATAGAGAACCCGAGCGGTAATTAAAATACAATTAAGGAAGGAAATCTCGCAGAGCGATGAGAATTAATCTCTCGTTGGCATTTATTGCAAACCCGGGTAGACATCAAGGTAATTCCGTGGTTGAGCTAGATAAACCACTCTCGGACTCTCTCTCTCTCTCTCTCTCTCTCTCTTTCTTTCTCCCCAACGACCACAGAGATTCTAGCATTTATTTCTCGTTATCGATGGTACCTGATTTTTTTTATTTTATTTTCATCGTTTCACGTCATCTGAAAAAAATAAAATAAAAAGAAACAGACAGCATGATCTCGGGCGAGGATTCCAGCTTGCTCTCTTATCGTATATATATTATAGTGTATTATTCGCCCGTTTCGGCAGGTGCTCGGCCATCTGCCATCACGGTAAGCGGATGACCTGGTATATGGTATGGTTTTCGAAATCTGCGCGTTCACCGAATCGCGAATATACAACGCGACCAAGACGCACGGAGAAGAGGACTTCTTTTCGCTTCTTTTACGAGGACGAATCAGTCCCGGAAGTTTCAGCGATTAACGCGAGGAACAGAGATAGAGAGGGATAAAGGGATAAGAAGGGGTACGCGGAAAAATTTACGAACGCGAGAATGAATGCAAAACAATAGCCGGCACTTCCGGCACAGGTGCTCTCCAATTTTTTCCCCCGTATATTATAAAATAACCATACCTAACAACAAGCTAGAGGCGTGGCTCGATGAAAAAATTCAATCGTTCGCCGATACAAAAGATATCCTCTCATGGACCGATATGCGAAGCGATCTCTCGGAGTAATATTCGCGAGTGGTAAAACGGAGTAGAGAAATGCCTATTCTCTCAACGAAGCTCTCCGCTAAGCTCGAGGACGCGATAAAAAAAAAACAAAGAAATACACGAGACGATGAGACGAACAAGAAGCGTTCCTCGTATTATAACTATATCCGAGTTGTTTAACTGCCAGATAACAGGAGAGAGAGAGAGAGAGAGAGAGAATTTTCATGGAGAGCAGGTGACTTCTTGAGCGCGGTGTAAAAAAAAAAATGGCTGAGGCACGAAATTTTTCAGTGCCCTTGCTTACTAGTATAGCCACGCCTGATGGTGTATTTCATGGTGCAGTTCTTGGCCCAAAAGAAGTGGAAACACGAGAGAGGGATCCTCGTTGAAGGATCAGGAAAGAAAGGAGAATTATCGCGAAGGGAGAGAAAATATTGTGGGAGGAGGCACGGGGTCGGACGCCCGGTGACTCATGAACCACAAAAAAGGGCTCCTGAACTACTTTTTTCCCTCCAAGTGAGCAACGCGCACAATTTTCGGCGACAATAATAATAGTCGTGTTTTTTTTTTTTAAGCGAGCGAAGCGTGTGACGTCTCTTTCTTTCACTCGAGCGAAGCATGACGTTCTGCTCTTTCTTCTTCACCACCCTAGCAGTATATCCTCTGTCTTCACCCCTCCCGCCCCTTCAAGCTCCTCTAAAACCGTCGGAATGCTCTGACTCGAGCTTAAAATGTATATGGCGCGTGTCTCATTGCAAAAATCGTGTAGATTCTAACCCTCCTGTCACTTTTGTGAATTTGATCGATTGTTTTCGTATATTACTTCAAATCTAAAAAAAACTTTTAAAATTCCATTTCGTTTTTAGCCAATCGTTACTTCGTAAATTCATTTTCCCCTCGAACAAAAATAAGCGTTTCTTTAAGCGCATGTTATCGCAGATTAAAGCCATAACAATTTTTTTTCTCTGCGTACATAAATATATATATATGTATATGTATATATTATCGAGATGGCGTCATCGGCCGTGCCCGCTGTCCCGTAAAAAGGGCAAAAATTAAAAGGGTGTCCATGAGAATCGCGTAACGTCGAGCGCACGCGACTTTAACCCCATCATCGCTTCGTCGTGCGGCAAAACCTTGCACCGCACACACGGAGCACCCAGAGAGCAGAGAGATGAGGGAGTATAGCGACGACGACGAGCCACTCGAGTGCAGAGTGCACTTCCAAGTGCAATGCGCGCACGAGGCACGGGTTCACCTCTCTCGCTCACTCGCTCTCACCATGCGGACCATGGAGCACGATATATAGTGACTAATAATAAAAATAAAAAATAAAAATAAAAATAAAAATAAAAATGTACGAGGGAAAGAGAGAGAGAGACATTCTTCTGAGGGAGATCGTGGGCACGCCCTGCTCGTGACGAATAAACGTTGTCGT
This sequence comes from Rhorus exstirpatorius, assembly GCA_963564615.1. NCBI lineage: Eukaryota > Metazoa > Arthropoda > Insecta > Hymenoptera > Ichneumonidae > Rhorus > Rhorus exstirpatorius. The sequence continues at coordinate 18,688,047 of OY751315.1, forward strand.
TAGTAAAATTCTGCCGCTAATATACTCTCTCGGGAATAAGACTGGCAATGTCGCTTGATCCAAAAGGGCCCGTTTATACGTATACACAGATACATACATGCATGTATACATGTGTATGTGTATGTACGTGTATACTGCGTCGGCTCCTCTAGTTGTGCTTATTGATGTCAAAGCCGACACACAAACTCTCATATACCGCATCGTACATACACGATTACCCTCTGCACCTAAACCACGCGTTCAATGATCACGCGATCAATTATTACTGCTTCCACTCACGCGAAATTCTTTCATCGTTCGTCCAATATTCAACGAATATATAACCATATACACGCGTTACTCACGACACGCTCAATTTCCTCGAGTTTTTTCGAGGCGACTCTTCGACGACCTGTGCGGTTTTTTTTTTTCCTCGTTTGTATAATTCTCTCGTATGATCGCAACCGATCAAAAATAATAAAGGAATATATATATATATATATATGCATAGAAAGGAAACACGAAACGATGGCATATGTACGTATACATAGTCACGTGTGTTTATACGGTCGAATGACGATCGATGAACGGAATGGCGGAGAGCTGACAGGAAAAAAGAGTTAGAAAGCTCGGTCAAAAATGAAAGAGATGGAAGAGATATATGTGTAAAGAGAATGAGGGTAGACGAGGCCTCGTATAGTTGCCGCGGAACCCCCTACGGAACGTCGCTTTCAAGATGCGGCGAGAAAGTAGGGGGAGGAGGAACGAGGGTTGTGCGCTCTTATATGCCACTGGTACATTGCTTCTCTGCTTCAGCTTCCACCAGGAGAACCGAGCAAAAGGGAGCGCGGAAAGAGAGAAGGACGCGAGAGCTCGAGATGGAGGTGGGAGAGACAGAAAGCAACAGGTTGCAAGTAGAATGCATGAGTGACAAACGTTGCGAATATATAGAGCGTGTGCAGTTGCCAGATGTAGAGAGTAAGAGATAGTGAAAAAGATCAGAGTTTGTGTGTGTGAGTGTGTGTGTGTATTGTCAGTACCGTCTCCTCTTGTCCCAAGGAAGTTCAGTTATAGTCTTCTTTACACATATATATGACTACTTCTATTGCACCATACGGAAGTCTGCAAACTATGTGTTCGTATCAGTACAAAGAGTATACAAAATCAGTACAAACTTGGTAGCACCTGGCCAACGAGGACAAGAGGACTGCCCGAAGAAACTATACCATATTGTCATATCTTGTAATTTTATAAGGGTCACTTTTTATTAGTGAACATCTCTTCTCCATATGAATCCGAGGAGTATACATACGTTTTTGATATTCTTGTTTACACACTGTGGGTCTTACAGACCTGACTGTATGATTGGTCTTTTTTTTACCGTACATGGAGCTTTTACATTTGTTGTAAATTTTTCTTCTCCAGACACAGAAATAACTATCAAGAAGACGCTTCCGAAGTTGAAGTATTTGCCGTACAGATATCATAGTTTAAAAAATAAACTTTATCAGGTAGATTTAAATTTTGTTTAAATGATAAAACTAGGAACTTTGATACTTTTTGTTGGGTCTGGGAGACCCATATGTGTGCACTTGCAGGATTAAAATCATTAATGCCAACGACAAGTAATTTTCTCTTCTTTATTTCTAAATCCGTGTTTCTCTCTGCTCGCGGTTTTTTTTTTCATATTTATACATATAAATAGTATTTTCTCATTATCAATATTGAATCTGATCATTTTGGTACTTTATCTATGGAAAAAATTAATTTCTCGGAATGCATGAGTCCGAGACAATGCCTTTTCCTTGGAATTATTTCCGCCATACTCTGCTGGAATAGAGAAATAACGAAGAAAGAAAGAGAACGAGAGCGAGAAGGAGAAGGAAAAATCTGAGATTTGACGAAACTCTTGTGAATAAGCGCCAAGAGTACCTTCACCGAGGTGCAATCTCGTGGTATTTGCCACTGCGGCCCTCATCTCGTCTTGACTGTAGCAAATTGTCAGACGGTGCTCTCCTAAGTGTCCTCCCTCGTTATCGAGGATGTAAGGAGAAGAAGAGAGCGGTATAGAGAGGGCAAAGATGAGAAAAATGAAGGAAGCGAGATGGAGCCCTTTGGATCTCAAATGTTAACGACGATACGACGATTGAGCGAGAAAAAGATAAAAGAGAGAGAGAGAGAGAGACAGAGATACCTAAGAGCTTTTCGTGCAGAGAGGCTGGCAAAAGCGGCTTTTCTCATTTCGCAATAATGGCCATGATGAGAATACGCTCTAAGACTCGATGGCTACTGGCTTTTTCGTGCTCTCTACTTAGAGAACGAAAAACGAAATGAGAAATATATCAAACCGAAAGAATGATTATGATGATAATAACAATGATAATAATAATAATGAGAACAAGAAAGTGGGTCTACGAGAAAAACTGCAGCGTGCAGATTATATATATATATGATAAAACGAAAATGCGTACTATGTACGTTGGTCATGATGCCAGAGATGGCAAATATTTATCTGTTGAAGGTCTTTCATTTTCTCCTTGCTCTCTCTCTCTCTCTCTGTCTCTCTTTCTTTCGCTATTGTACTTGTATAGTTATACCAATATGCACAGAGGATTGTGGTAACTTATGAATTTCGCGTAATTAGGTGGGTAAACACAGCAGTGAGAGTGCAATATAGCAGTGCCAGTAGTGCCACGTCACCAGCTGAACCTCGTGAGTGTATTAGCTAATGTATAATAGTGTGTTCGTGAGAAAACGACGACAAGAATGTCCTCTCATCTGCGTGGCTCGCTGTACAATACATATATACTATGTGCCTATGCGGGGCATATCGTGTCGAATCGACCCGACTGAGATCCGGACTGTGAAAATTTTTTTCCAATTAGTCTGTTTCATGGGATCAGGAATGAACATTGCGTTAAAAAAAAATCACATATTTTTGTAAAATATCTGATTTAAAAAAATGAAGGTTATCAGTTCTTTTGACATTTGGGTGGTAATAAAAGTTCGAAACGTCCACGAACATTGATTCTCAAGAATATTCCCCTAATTCAATCAGTACGATTATAACGATGAGATTAAACTGATTGCAATCAACGTATGTAGTAATTGAAAAATGAAAAGATGGCGAGGATTACAAGCCAGGTTGAGCTGACGTGGAATTCTCTATACATTCCAAGTGATGGAGGAACAAGAGGAACAAGGGTAACAGGAGGGGAGCAGTGCGGAGGACCGAGGGGTTGAGAGAAATCTGAACAAAAAGAGTGGAGAGCAGCGTTGCCAAATTTTCTGCTTATAAATATCGTACGCGGCTGCGTAAAATTATCGTACAATAACTGTACTATTGTCGTATAGAGACTGTCATAAAGTACAAAATTATCGTACTTATCATTAAAATGTAATAGGTTCTATTTGTAATTCTTTGATTACATCAAAGAATTTTCTCTGGTAGAAAGTCATTGAGATTATCTCTGCTAGCCTGATATGGAGTGTGTTCGTGTGTTATACTAAATATACGTTTCGCACTTCAGAGCCATAAGTCAGGAGTATAATTCCGTAATCCATCTCTTTTCCACCCACATGAATTTTTCGACACAGGAATGAATGATACTCTGAACATTTTCAAGCGTACCCACCACCCCAGGACCAGTGTTCCTTATCATTATACAGATAATACTGAAAACTAGTATAGATTGTGGCAGCTCCCTTTAAATTAACTGATTATTTTATTCATCGGCCCGAATTATGTGCGCTAATTGATAGCAGATAAAACCAATCGAAGGTCGGTAAGAAAACTACTAATATTCTTTTCAAATGAGCATTGAAATTTTCGAGTGCCCATACTGTTGAACTTAATGAACGATTGTGACCTGAATTTGCTTTCCCAGAAATATCAACGAATCTTTTGTGAAAAGTTTTTTCAGAAATTGCAGTTATACCAATCTCGTATTTGTATGCGCGTTACGTACTCTTGAGTACGTACATTTCCGTTGCAGTATACATAATACATAATTGAGTACATATAAATCTCCGCAGATGTATGCTGTATCGTTTATTTATGTCGTACGATCAGAATCCCGCCCTATAGGTGACCGAGGTCGTTCCAAACAAACAGCGGCCCATCGACAACGATAATGCGTATTCAATATCAACGTGATCCAGAATGAAAATTTCTTAGACAAAGTGTGTCATTTGCTCGCATTCTGCAATTGGCGTGTTCGATAATACATCGTTTTATCTTTTGACATCGTTAGGTCTCTGTTTATTTTTCAAAGTTTTCTCTATCAGAACATACCGATAAAAATATAAATTACCTAACAAGACCTGTGTCTGCTTGTATGGTGCGGTGTGTGTGTGTGTGTGTGTAGACAACCAGGAATAAATGAACATTCGGGATTTGAGATTTGAACAACGCGAGGGCAACGATTGCAATTATATGTCCGAATCATTCTATAAACAAGGACTGTGAATACTTACTATATATCACACACTCTCATATGGGTATCCGGTAAACCGCATATACCGTATACACGGAAGATAGAACACTCGGTAACCATTGGCGGTTGCCCAGTAACTAGCGGTGAGTGACTCAACAATGGCGTTCTTTAATATATTCTAGACTAGACATCTAGCGGCGAGTGACGTCACGATGGGACTCGTTAAAAATCCCGACTTGCTGACTAAGAAACAACTTAGGGAATAACGAAAAAAAAACGTTATCGCACGCTCTCATTGTTACTATAAAATTATCATACATTTTTGTATGATAATCGTATATCGTACAAATATTAAAAATATCGTATACATATATGGCAATGCTGGTAGAGAGAGAGAAAACTAGTAGTTATGAGAGCGAGAACAGCAAAGAGGAACGACAGAGAAAGAAATGAAAAGAAAGAGAGAGAGAAAGAGAGAGAGAGAGATAGAGAGAGAGAGATGAAGGGGCTTGGAAAAAGAGGGTTCAAACTAACCCAGTTCATTACCATAAATACTGCCGGTGGTGCTTGGTGCCATACGGACTGTTCTGTTTGCTCGTGGCCCCGCGGGGATGACCTTTGCCTGCTCCTTCCACTTTCCCAACCACCCGCACCCCTATTTTGTCTCTCCCTCTGTCGATGGCTAGCAATCTCCCTCGCACTTCGCAAACCAGACGACGTCGATTTACGCCCGTGTGTCGCGTCGAAAATGTGAATTAAAGCACGCTCATTTATTCGAGATCGATCTCCCATTTTACGTTCTGGGGTATAACACACATTGGTTTTGGGGATACAACCCGGAAACTAAAATTCAACTCTTCCCTCCGCTTTACGCCATCCACCGCGACGATTTGAGCATAATATAATATGTCGGTACAAATTTAACACGGGTCCCTGTTGAAATGAGTCGATGTATATATATATATATATATACGTATGGGAAAGCAGTTTCGAGTAAAAGACGATAGACGGAAAGGTTGAACTTGATCGGCGAGGGTTGAATTCGGTCTTGCGTGATTACGGCTAGACATGTACGGCAATATCTTCTTGTCAGTGTTTATCAAGCTGATGGACGCTCTACGTTGTTATTTTCTTTCTCTCTATTTCTTCCGAAAAGTAAACGAAGTTATGGGGCATCGCGATAGGCTACGCTATCGGTATCGTACAATGGAGGAGATAACAGGCAATAAAATCAATTTATAAAGATTAGGAGAGAGAGAGAGAGAAATGGTGAACTGGAAAAAAGAAACGAGTGGAGACGTCGGAGAAAAATTAGCGATCAATAACAGTGGTTTATCAATGAGAATCAGTGATAAGCTGCGTATCAACGAAAAAAATCAATTTTTCCCCGGTATTAAGAATATTCGACATCGGAGCAACGACGAAATAACGAATATATCGCAATAGTGTTCAATATTTGTATTAACACATTTTGCCGCCACTCACTCTTGCAATGACTTTCAAAATTTCGTAGAAAATTTTGATTTTGATACGACAAAATTTTGATACGAAAATTTTAAAAATAAAAACACGACCAAGAAAATTGGCAATGTAAATTGTAGTTATAGTGTTACGTCTCAAAATATATGGTCTTCCATAAAGCCCTTAAATGTATCTATTATAATGAATATTCATTTTTCTCGTATAGAAATTTAGATGAGTCGGTCTCTCAGGATTTTCCGAAACCGGAAGCCACGTTTCTCGCCCTTATATAGTGACGCACCGATATAGTACTCCTTTTCAGAGATATATGCGTATGCCGTTCGCGCATGTAACACAGGGCTAGGACGTAATGAGGCGAAGAGGAAAATGTTCGAGTGCGAGGAGGTTGAAGAGAGTATGGGGAAAGACACGCGGCGGGCGCCGACTAGGCGGTAGCGCGTTTCCGAATGTATGAAGTTATATATGTATGCCCATATTACTGGTATACATATGTATATATAGGAATACCCCAGGGGAGTGATAGCAGACCGATGTATATGGTTATTGGCCGGCCGCGGTGGCGGCATCGATTCTCACGGCGAGGGAGCCACAGATCACCCGGAAACTGAAACTCCTCCAATCCTCTCGCCCTGCTGTGCCATTCGAAGCTCACCGTGTTGTACCACCCTGCACCACCGCACCTCTTCAGACAGCACCGACGGAACTTCCTCAATCGGCTAAATACTTTATTAGGAAAATTAACTCCCCCCCCCCCCCCCCCCCCTCCCCCTTCCAAATGAACCGACACCCCAGACGTAACATCGTTCGTTAATTTTCTCACGATTTCACTAATTTTGCTCGCAGATATATACTATATTAATACGTTCACGTATTGTGCTTGATTAAGGTCGTCGAGTCATCGAAAAATTCGTGAAATTAAACCTCGATGCGTTTGAATGTATGAGGAAAACGAACTGACTTTGCCATTGTCGTATCATATATAAGCAGGACAATTGGGATGAAAATAGGCGAAGTAAAATGAAATTTATCTCTGAAATTTAACGACTTTGTCAAACATAAAGCAACGAAGAATTTTTCCTCTTTCCATTGTAAGTTTTGGAAAATTGAAAAAAAAAAAGAAAAAATTAATGAACCCATTTTATCGTTATAAATATTGTTCCATTTTTGACTTCTCGTAGAGATCTCGTCGCACCGATCAAGTGAACTGCGCTGGCTTCGCAAGGTCACATTCTCTTTGTAAGAAGATTCTATTTGAATGTAGGAATCTCCATATTTGAAGCTCAAGCACGGAATTCACAGAGAAAATGTGATAAAACAAGCGTAGAATGGGAATTCATACATTCCGACCAAACAGAATCTTCTCACGAAGAGAGAATGGTGGCGGCCTCGCGAAGCAAAGTTGGTTACATCCGTGGTGAAAAAATCATTTCAACAGCCGAATTATTTTCATTATTTGCCTTATTCGAGTAGCATACTTTTTTTTTTTTTGCAAAGTTCCAAGACTTCATGAATTTCATTCTCATTATTTTTGAGTTACTCGATCCCCTCGTGATAAGAAAAAACCATAAAATTCTACCACAAAAGAGCTGTTTGGATAATTTTCATTATTTCGTAACTATTTCACTTTTATTGAATATGCTCAAAAGCAAAGAATGACAGTGTTACTGTTTTGCTTCATATACGGTATATTATATATTATACGTTATAGATATGGTATACTATGAGAAAAAAAGATCTAAGTGTGCAGTGAAAGAAAAGGACCTGGGGATTCGCGGCTCTCAAAAGTTATTTTTAGCTAGTTCAGCTGGAGAGTCGGAGGTACTACATGTGCTATATAAAAATTTACATAGGCCATGTAGATTTATACTACATATATATTATGTCTACTTGAGAATGGTATAGTGATATGCGCTACGTATAGACATGATATGTACTTGGATGGTTGAACACTTTAGTGGGAGTTCGCGTTTTAGCCAGCTGATTGGGCCGCTCCCATGGGAGTCGTTACGTACTTTTTCTTTTTCTTCCTTCTTCTTTCGCTCGTTGACTTCGTCATCGTCCTTTTGGATTATTTCACCATCGACTATCCGTGCTCTTTCACCCCTACCAACTCGCGCGTATCTCTCTTATTCGATGTACAGATATATATATATATATATATATATATATATATATATATGTATGTCGATGAAGAGCACGATTCACCTAGCGAGATTGCCTTATAGAAACGAAAAATTCTCGATGCACGATATCTCATCGGCTTCCGATAGATATCTCTTTGTTCTCCCTTTCAAATACGTACACTCACGGCTGAAATTTGATTTTATACTTATTTGAGAAATTTGATCGAGACGAGAGGAGGCCAATTCAATGGAAAGCATGGTAAGAAGGAGAGGACCTACCGAAGGCCACCGCGAGAGAATGAAAACCTTTGAATAAAATAAACTTTGCATTGCTTTGAAGGAAAAAAAAACTGTGTTTGGATAAGATAGAATCCATTTGGACAGTTTTGAAAATTCAAAATTTGTAAAAAAAAACTTTATAGAATCCCAATAAGTTTTATAAACAATTTGAATTCATTGGATACGTTTCAAATTCATTTTTATTTGATTAGGACAAATCTTACTCGCCCCAAATCCATTTTCGATTGATCCAACTAAAATACACGGGATGAAATGAATTCTATTTTCTCGGTATATAAGAAGATAATCCAAATTGTTCGCATTACACCTCGCGGGAGCCCTGTAATTTTTCCCCTCTCTGATACGTCTATCTACCTAATGAAGCTCGTACAGGCAAAAGAAGCATCAAGGGACACGATTATCGATCTCCTAATCTAATAGATTTATTTATACGATACAGTCGAGTATGCGATTGGAGAAGCCTCACCCTCGAAATGTGTCCCCTTGGTGATAACCTACATCCCTTCTGATATGGTGGACATAATCTCCGTTGCGATTAAGCATCAATCTTACAGTCATAGTCAAAATGTATTGAATGTAAAAAAAAAAAATTGTTTTCCAAATCTAAAAGCAGGATAATTGATGCGGTTGACACGTAAAACAAATTGTACAACCGATTTTGAAATATTCGTTCTACTTTTTGGGCATGACTGTACGGCCGATAAATGCTCAGAGGGAATTTAAGAGCCCAACATTTCCTATATCCTGGGATATATATACGAACATTCATGTCATCGACGTGAACGTTTTTGCTCTCGCGTTTTACGCCCCGAATATAATTCTTGATAAAAAATACTGGGGTACGAGATATTCACGCAAATATAAGTTATACTGACTTATTGTACAAACAATAATAATACTTATATTATTATTATTCGAAACAAATTATTCAAATTTGTATATAACTTTTTGTTTGTTGCCCAGGCAACTCACACCACTTGAGTTTTCAAAAAAAAAAAAATCCATAAATCTCGACATGCAGCGGTGTGTATGCACGTTTAAGAATTGACACGATCATACAGCCGGATCCACGTTCTCGTTTTCACCCTAAGGTCCTCGGGCAGAATATTTCTTCTAATTGAATCGATAACGCACGTGGGGAGACACCGACGACGTCTCGTCGCGATGACGCCGATCGGCAAACATTTTTTTTTTTTTCCAATTTCCCCGCACGATTTATGTACAAGGAGTTTCGTTTCGATGATGTAAATTTACGCACACGAAACTCAGAAAGGGTAGTAGCCCCCTTTTCATCGTCACGAGACAAAATATAGCGCGGACCAACGAATTTATACAAGCTTGGAAAATAAAAATAAAAAAGGAGCGAGGGAGGGAGAATGGCGGAAATACTAAATATACGGAGAAAACATAATTCTTTCGAAGAACGATAAAATAATACTGCAATTAATCAAAAGTTTCGTAAAACTTATTCAATGCAACAGAAATCCATTTGTTTGGATTTATGCGAAATTAATTCTGATACTTCCTGTGTGCATATTATGACGGCTTGTCAATTACGCAATACATATTTATGGTAAAAGTTTGATTATTATTTTTCTGAGTATTCGACACTTGGAGCCTCGGTACCTTAATTTTTGTAATCGAAGCGCATCGATTGTGTGTTTTTTCCGCACGGTTTCGTATAAAAATAATGAAAAGATTCTGAAACAGCCATTCGGATTCAGCGATTTGTTAAAAAGTACTATCACCCTATAGTCTCCTTACTCTCTGCCATAATTACTTCAAATATGTACAAATATAGAATGGCCGGTACCGAATTGCTACAATTCCATTTTAAGATTTCGGTCGTCCATCGAGATCTCTCTTAAGCACGAGACACTGGTATTGCAGATAAATAAAGTAATTTGTTTAGAGGGAACAGGTTATTGTAGTCACGGTTGACGATATTTTGGGAAAAGCACATTTCTCTTCGACGACCCCACGTGTTATTCGAGCATCCTGACCCGGAAACCGTGAACGACCATAGATGAGGGGATGAAGAAAACGCGGATAGGAGACTCGTTGTCGCGCCGGGAGAACGTTACCGTTCTACGCTATATCTTTTTTCGAGAGGGAGGAGTGGAAAACCACCTCGTATACGTCCGGATGTCGTCGTAACGACGACAGAAACGAGAAAGGGCAGCTCTTGTAGACAGAGCGAGAAAACTATACCGTAGAAACATTTGGGGGGGGGGGGGGGGGCTTGCATATATATATGCGTGAAACGGGAAAATAGCGTAAGCGAGACAGGATGGAAAATATATAGAAATAAGCACGTAAAAGGAGAGTAAGAGCAAGAGAATGAGACTCTGAGACAGGCGGGAATATATATGTATATAAAAGAGCGAATAGTGAAAATCCGGTATGGCTGAAAGCAACGATGCGGGATTACGAAAGGATTTATTCGAGATTTTTTCCTCTCCACCATTCTATCACTCTCTCTCTCTCTCTCTTTTCTCTCTCGTATCCATCGCCTTTTCTCTCGATGGATTTACTAGAACAATCCAGAGTACCCGTCGTACATGTGAGGCCAGCTATATATATATATGCCCTCTTCGCTACTGTATATGAACAACGGTGGAACAACAATGTGTCTCGAAGTATAGAGGAATGAAATCATGCGCGCGGGAGTGGTACATTGAAAAGAGAATACTGACATATGACTAGGGAAAAAGTGTGTAGTAGAGAAAAAAAAAAAAAAAATGGGATGTTCGCGAACTTTCTATACATAATCCACCTCCTCGTTTCGACCGAAGAGATTTTCGGTCCCCCCGTATACTTTTATCATCTTTATCTCGCTCTAAGCTCAATTTATTCCCTATCTCCCTCTTATTTTTACTTAACGTGATTTATTTTCATTTCATATTTTACGTCACAGGATTATTTTTCTTCTCTCGTGCTTAACTACCCGCATGGATTTGATGCAATTTTTACATTGGCATGTTCAAGTTTTCTTGTCCGTGGAGTATTATTCGTTGTTTCCTCTATATTATAGCATCGGGGAAATCTGCCAGGGTAGCAGTAATTATGATTGTTAAAAAAAAAAAAAAAACTACATAATGCGATATATCGAAATAAAAGGTTCTTCAATTTGTATTGTCGGCATGTTTTTTAAAAGAATTTATCAAAAGCTATGCTTTATCATTTTAATCGCTGTATTTTTTTCTTCCCTGAAGAGTCTCTGTGCTATGTTTATAGTAATATAGTAGTTTTTCGCATCTCGTAAGGTTTTTATCTTCAAATTTCCTTTTATAACAAAATATATTATTCACTTCTCGCGAAAATCTCGAGTTTATTTCTTATACCTTTCACGCTATTTTGCAAATTCGTTGCATTTGTAAAAATTTTAGGCGCTTAAAATGTCGCCTCGATAAGCACGTAAATTACAATCAACTTTGAAATCAATATCCTCAACTCTCGATACCCTTCTCAGTCATCCCCGTACTCTCCGAGGGGTATATACGTTCGTGGGTCGATGCACCGTTCATTTCATCGATAGCATATATACATATATGCTGTATTTATAACGTCTATTTCGTCTTCTCGATTGCTTCAATTTTTTTCCATCATTTTTAGTTCGCAATAACTGTACAATCGCCATAGATAGGTAGATCGATAGACGGAGAAGGAGAGAACGAGCAAGAGAGATTTTCTCTTCGAGGCGAGGATGAGATCCTCGCGTGGCTGGCAGTACTATACAATCGAGTGTATATATAACACTGCTTCCCCGATAATATGTGTCTAACGATATTGACCCCAGCGAGACCCACGAACGAGGTGCACAAAGAAACGTGAAATTCAATTGCCCGTTTCGTGACTATCACGAATATTTTGACTTGCAAATTCGAGCCTATGAGTGTTGGTGGTGACGCGGAGCATTGGTTTCTTTTTCAATTGTTTATTTATTTTAATTTTTTTAAATGAAAACTTAGTCCGCAGGGATATGAAATTTGTAAGAAATGTTGTAGCTGATGTGGATATCGGGTCGTCACAAGAGTGATCAAAGTTACGATCGTGAAAATCACCTGCTTCAGTGGTTTTCAGCAGGAAAAAAATGTATACGTGTACAAGTGTACATAGCTACGTCATTATATTTTCATTGGGCACGTTTTTACGACAGTACGATTCATCAGAATCCCCATCGGAGATCAGAACACGTCTCAGACGTATATATCGAAGGTATCGAAAAACGAGACAAAGAATATCCTTCGCTTCTCGAATCGTTCGCAATATATTTATAACGAACCCGAAGCCAAGACCACAATTATTAGTTTCGTTTATTTTTCCGGGTACCGTTCACCGTGCCGAACACGTGTCGCGACCTCGTAAACACTACAGCTATACCGTGGGACTTTGCTCATTACTAAAAAAGATCGCGATTTCTCTCTTCATTCCTGCTTCTTCCTTTTTTTCTCGCGACCATTCGATAAGATGATTTTTTTTTGCGCCAATATCATCTCAGCCGTACAGACAAACTGTGCTAGATTTTTCTTCGATCTTCGACACGCAAAACTGAGCGAGACATTAATGAGACGAGAGGGATGAAAAAAGAAAGGTTAAGCCGCGGCGTTGCTTCTGAATACTTTTGATAAGACGCTCTCATCAAAATTATTAGGAAAATTTGGATACGTGGGGTTCATGAAAGTTTTACGATTCTCATTTTATTGTCTTTTCCTTTTCTTTTAAATCCCAAAATATTCAGAATACCTTTCGACTCAAAGTACACCGAGTCATAGGGGTTTACAAATTTTTATTGAATGCAGTGTTTTGGCCGAATAATATTTATTGAAATCTTGCAAAACTTGTTAAAATAACAATCGCGCATTTCGTAGCTTTAGCTCAAATAATACATTCAACTTCAAAATTTTTTATTTGATTGAAGCAACTTTTTTTTGAATTTTTGTCTCGGTTTATCGTATCTCAGACATTTTATGTGATAGAATGGATTTGAACAAAGCACATTTAACTAATTTTTGATCGATGCTCAATTATCTTTAGTAAAAAATTAATATTATTTATGCTCAAACTGAAGTTTCCGCAGTAAGAATAAATTAATTTCCATTTAGATCAATTTTATTAACACAAATGGAATCACGTAAATTTCATAAAATCAAAAATATTCGCGAATGATTGATCATTGAAGGATCGTGAGAGTGATTTTACCCTTCGAGATAGTCGGCGATCGCTCTGTAACTATAGCCGCATGTTAATGCAAAACAGCAAGGGTACTCGAGCGGGAAAAATAAAGTAAAGTTCTAGAAGAGAGCACAGTGAAAGAAAAAATGAGATAAGGGGATACTTTTCAAGGGGATTGGGACAGATAGAGAGAGAGAGAGAGAGAGAGAGAGAGAGGGAGAGAGTCGATTGCAGAAATACCCCCGGGAAGTATATGCCCACAGAACCACGACAGTCTCCTCGTGGAAGGGTGTACGAGGAAAGGGTAAAGCCGTCCGCGAACTCGCTGAAGAAGAGAGTTAGAAGACAGAGGAAGGGGGATGTGTTGCTGCTAGAGCAGTATGGGGTTGTGGGTGGTGGGTGACTCGAGGCGGCAGCAGCGGCGTCGACCGGGTGGGAAAAGAGTAAGGGTGGGTTAGAGCGGTGGGCAATAGTCGGAGTGGCGCCGCGACTCCCGTGACGTCTGTCGGCGCGTCGGCCAATCAATAGCATCCCCATGGCAACCACAGATAACATCGGACACACACCGGTGCCATGCGACCGTGGCATCGACTCGTGTGTGCCTTTTCCTTTCAACCTTACATCTATATCTATATATACATATACAACGTGTATATATATATATATATATATATATATATATATACATATATTATATACACATATTTGTTTATTAAACTCTGGATGTAAAAAAGGCATGGACTAACGCGACAACTACAACGCCAAGGTATCGGCGTCAAGCTGTGCAGGTCCCGCCATCCGAGAGTATGATCGAAAACGATCACTTTCTCTCTCTCTCTCTCTCTCTCTCTCTCTCTCTCTCTCTCTCTCTCTCTCTCTCTCTCATTTGGTCAGAGTACCAATTGGGCGAGCAGTATAGCCTCGGTTTTCTATTTATCTCCTGACTCATGATCTTCAGTTTTTGTTAGAAATTGCTGTTTTTATCTCTATTATTTAGACATTGCATGATAAAAACTTTAGAATAGATTTTTATAAGGAATTTATATTTTCGCAACAAGATTTATAGCGCAGCATATCTCGGAAGTTTGAGAATCATCAATGAAAAGTTTCAAGTAACTTTTCGTCAATGCGTAAACAAAATTATTAGCATAGAGACTGCGCAGAAATTGGGGATGAACAGAGAAAAAAAAAGCGTTAACGACCGTTCTGAGCCATCAACAAATTCGATAATTCGCACATCGTTAATCTTACCCTATTGGGAATATTCTTGTCTGACCTAACGAGGACTGCGCTACTGTATCGTGTGTGGATACAAGAAAGCTCTGTTCTCCAACGTTTTCCGTCTAACCGACGTAATTTTTTTCGATAGGGAAAAGTCCCGAAAATCAATATATTATTTCATTATTCTGTGGAAGTATTTTTTCCATGTAAATCTTGTTTTAGTTCATAAGCTCGTCGGTTAAATGAGAAAAATCATCAAAGCTAGAATATTTTAGAAACTTAGTTTAATCGATAATTTTTTTTTTTTATAATTACGCTCCAAAAATTTCATGGATATCTCTTAATTGTTTTTATTAATCATTGTTGCACTTGATACGAGTTTCAGGTAAGTGGTACGGATTAAAAAAAAATAAAAAACAAAATCGTGCTTGAATGATATACAAAGGGAGAATTCGAAAAAGTAATGAAGCGATAGAGACACGAGATAGAAGACGAATAAGTGGGACAAACGATGGTACGATCGAGATCGAAAAAAAAGAAGGTTGTTCGAGAAGCACCAGGAGGTGTGTAAAGCCAAAGAGATAAACTACGACAGATATAGTCGTCGTGTATATCTGTTTATCTATGCATATAAATATTCGTCCTACAGGACAAAATGAGATATAAGAGGAGAATGAAAGGGCGGCAGAAAAAGGGCTTTAAGGTAGTTCTATCGTGGTAACTAATCCATAAGATTTAAATTTTTTTTTTTTTATATCTTCAATTTTAATATATTTATTCATTTCGCGAAACGACAATGCCCCTTATCGACCTAATTACGGAGAAATTAATACTTGAAAATGCCAGTTCCTCAAGGCAAATTTGCTTCGGCATATAGAAGAACCGATTTCCGGTCACTTTAAAACGATATATCTTATCGAAAATCCAAAAGATTCTTACAAAAAACGAAACTTAGATTCATTAAACACGTAAAAATCTAACGGGCCTAAAAAAAAATATGATTGTCGACCAATTTTTTAAGCTATACTGATTTTAATACGAGCATCCGGGTAGTGATACACTACTTATGGCATAATGTCGTGACGGTGAAAAAATGTGGCAACGCGATATCGAAACGAAAGCGGTATTTGACAAGTCGAACAACATAACCTCTCCGCGTCAACGTCAATAGAGCGGGCGAGAGAGTGAGAGGGCACGAGAATGAAAAGAGAAAGAAAGCGCAACGTTGCCACACGTAAATATCATACGAGATCTAGTAATACTTGAGTCGTTGCAATTACTATTTTACTAGTTACATAATTATTTATAATAAACCGTTGATTAATTTTATTCACCTGGGTAAGCTTATTTAATATTTATTAATTTTAACCCATATATCCAATATTTTTAGGAATAATCATTTAGACATTTATAGCTAATTGACTAGTCTGCAGCGATAGAACTACCTTAACGATTCTTAATGCATGGGTATATTCGCCAGGGGGCGTAAGAGTGACGTGAAATAAGACGGGGCGAAAGTTAAATGAATGTCGAGTCGACGAGGCGAGGCGAGAATGGCCGATCGACGCTCGGGAATACAAAGTAGCTGTGGAGATTGGATTTGGAGACGTCCCTTCTTCTCTCTCTTTCTCTCATACACACAAACCCTCTGGTCTTGCACTTCTCACACGTTCTCTTTGTCGGCAGATCTCCCCTCATCGCTCAATACTAGCGAAAGAGAGAAAGAAAGAGAGAGAGAGAGAGAGAGAGAGAGAGAGAGAGAGAGAGAGAAATAGATCGATCGCATGCAGCCTGAACTTTCCGACACGTTTTTCCCTCGACGATTTTTCCACATAGCTCTTTCTCTCTCTCCCTCCCTCTCTGTCGAAGGACACACAGAGTACTGGGAACTACTGCACTGCCGATCATGATTCCAGACGTGACTGGGGCCAACTCTTCTCCTACGTATATATCGAAAATCTGTTCCCGAGACCCGATCCAAACTGTGCCAAATAGTGAATTTACTTTTTGTACAACCATTTTCGTTTTTTAATTTTTTTTTTGCACAACTCCCGTTACGCTGAACGGCAACGATTCGTATTAAATCCCGTTCCCGTATTCCACCTCACCTTTTTTCATATATGTATATATATACATATTATATCGACTCTAACTCTCATTGCACACATAGCGTTACACATCGGTCAGGGAGTTTCTCTCCCCGGTCCCTAAAGACGAGGATGTCGCGATGCTGGAGGAGCGTTTGTTCGCCGTTTCCACTGTTCGATCGAATATATCGGGCATTCCATGTCACAACAGACTCTAAACTATCCATGAGAACACATTCATGATTTCTTTATATCGCCATTTCACCTCTGACACCGTGGTAGTATTAGCATTTTTTGTTTGTTTGTTTTGTTTTGTTTTTTTTTTTTAAGAATTTGCAGCAGTTTTCGAAGTGTAGCGGCGTGGCAAAGAAAATCAGTGATCCGAGACGGAATACTCTGTACATGTATATTATATTACATATCTCCTAAGGCTTATACGTAGCACACTGCCCTTATATTCAATTTTTTTTCCACTACCGTGTGTGCTGTCATGCAAGGGCTCAAACAGCGATACAGAGAGAATTTTTTCGACCGGCAATTTTTCTCGTCTCACCCGAATACAGAGTCATATAGCAGGAACATCGATACTGAGATAGAATGAAATCGTTTGACATACAGAGAGCCAAAGTATTGAAAATAAAAAGATTTCAGCAAAGTTGACGCCTCTAATAGAGATGAGAAATTTTAAGGGGTCCCCGAAGAACGATACTAAACATCTCGATACACGTAACAAGGACAACTAGCCAGCAAAACAGTTTACGTAATACAGGCACAATCAACGAAAATGAGAATAAGCGAGGAAAGCCGAAACTAAAATTAAAAGGCAGGAACGAAAGAAAACTTTTCCCATCCTTTTGTGGCTTATTTTTTTATTTGTAAATAATTTACGCTGTAAAAATGAACAGAGTCTGAGAGTGTGAGCTTTTTTTCGACGTAAGCCACGAGCAACTCGATACGGCGATTGTGGTCATTTAAAAAAAAATTCGTTATCCAACAAGATGTTTTACCCATTGCATACCCATTGCAACGAAGAATTAGGATTATGATCGAGAGTGGTCGCGAAAAAACCGTACACACACAAGAAGCTGTTAGCGCGGAGTTGTCTTTTTTTTATTTTGTTTTGTTTCGTGACGGACAGCGACACGCGGTTGCTCGATGCCAATTGTGTAATTATGTTTTTGGCTAGATTGTAGATTTAATATTTAAATCAAAAAATTTAATATCAAAATTTGTCTCGATTGAGCTAAGAAAAGTTAATAAAAGTCCTTAAGACAGCCATTATATTGAAAAAAAAAAAAAATCGTCGTGGGAGAAATGTCCTTTGACAAATACATAGTAGACATTTGGGATGGACGGATTTCACAAGGTCTATACACACTATATATTTAATTCAGATATCACGTATGCATTATCCATACGTGCTATTTGACCAAAGTATAGGATCTCTCAGGGTCAATCGTAAAAGTGCCATTAGCGCTATACCTTTCGTATCTTATGTATAACCCTCCGCGTGAACATTTTCAGACCTTCGGTGTGAATACTGGAGCTTTAATAAGGGACATTCGAATTTCACAAATTGTTTCGGGCTGTTGAAAAATCGGGAAAAAAAATCATGCTCACTTCTCAGAGTGTCGAGAACATATTATTCAAAAGTCATTTAAGTGAAAATGTCAAACACATTTTTTAATAAAAATTGAAATTTGTGCAAAAATGTGGGAAAAACAAGAATAATTGAAATTTCAACTGTTCCCTCAAAGGCGCAGTGTTCGCACGGAAGGTTAAGGGTGCAAATTTTCGACTATGAAAAACAGCCAATGACAAGGAATTGCTGACAATTGAGTAATAATGATGATAAGTATAATCGTCATGCAAACTATAAGCCTCTCGCACCCAATTGACAAAGATCCTCTCTCCTGAGGTCTCTTTTGAGGTCGGAATATCGATGCTTTAAAAAGGTCGTAATCGAAAAAAGCAAAAATCAAAAATTAAAAAAGAAATGCTCCGACGTATAGACTCATGACCGTATGCATTTATATACGTATGTATGCACGTATATACATATATGTATGAGTTTTTATACAACACAGAGAAGGAGGCAACGAGCGTCGCGGCGCCACTCCGACTGCACCCCCATTCCCACGAGCGCGCGTCACAGAAGCCGATCAGCTGGTATTCTCCCGGCTTCTAGGGAATATACCACCCCCCCCCCAACCCGCACCCCGAACTGCAGTGAGTAATAATACCTGGACTGCGTCCAACCGGGTTATCCGCTTCACTCTGTATTCCCTCGCTTCCACCGCGCCACTTCCTTTCCGCGATGTGCAATCACCCCCTTTCGCTATATATATTTTCTCTCTCTCTCTCTCTTTTTTTATTCTTCCCTCTTCGCTCGGTAACCCTTTCATTTCGTTGAAAATTCATTGAGTGTTATTTCAAACAATGGTAAAACGGTCTATGCATCGGACGGAGTTGAATGAAAAATAACGAAAATTCTTCAAACTTCAGAGCAGCGCGTCCGTTTTGTTTGTTTTGTACGCAAAAGTCATTGGCGATCGACCGAGCAATTATAATATGCGAATGTTTTCCATACGAAAACGCTTTATATAGTCGTGATTATTTGTGCGAGAGACAAAGTCAACGAGGCGTTCTTCGAATGTTGTATACACAATTTGTATGTATACATGGTGTATTGGTTTGCGTTTATATATATATATATATATATATATAAATATGTGCGGTAAGGAATTCGGCATATCTACGATATTGCGCTTCCGCGAGATTCACAGCCGGTATTCCTTCGATTTGTAGGACTTACTCTCAAAGTTGGATAGAGAATGAGATACATCTTTGAGGCTTGTCATAACATCGATTCAGAACTCGGTCGAGCACATAAATATATATAAGACTCTGCGGTATGATCGTCCAGGTCGCATAGATAGAGATCTATGAATGTTTCTCTTATGATCGTAAAATATATCGTACACGGATTTTACCATATATGTAATACACACACGTGTAGCATCTCTTCTATATGTATAGGCAATCATACAATGCCTCGTGTGTTTTTCTCGATGGAGCGGTTGAAAGCTGTTTATGAATTTAAGGTAAAAATTTATAAATTCAACAAGTCGGAATCTTTAAGGCCAGCCAAAAAAACCATAAAGATTATTCGTTTATTAAAAAATTTCTATCCGGAGATTTTTGTGGTTGGTCGATTTGAAAATTGATGTAAAAATCGTGGGACTCGAATCGATTGGAACTTATAGAGTGACTTATTGTAAGGTAGATACACCCTGTAATAGGACAAGGATTCAACCACTTTTCGGTCGTATAGTTTTGACCACCATATTTTGTAGGACAGAACTCTAAAAAAACACAATTTACTCCGACAAACGTCGATCGGATAATTTTTCAGGTTTATACGAATGCGAATTATTCAGTAAAGACGATAAAAATGAAATAGTTATGAAAATGGCCTTAGCAGGCACAACGGTCAAAACGGATGTATCTGCCATATGTTATTTTATTTTATTATCATTTTTCTCGAAGCTGTGTCCCTCGAATGTACTTACTTTGCCTATTATATTTGTGCTCTTGCACGATGTTCTAAGGGGAATTTTCGTCTCAGAAAGCGCAATAAACAACTCTCTCGCTCTCTCTCTCTTTCTCTTTCCCTTCATCTTTCTCATTTCTCGACCATTCTGCCTAGCTATCTTCGAGATCCGATTGTCATGCTCGGAAACGTTCACGAGAGGACAATTTTCTTCTCATCTCGTGAACACACACACACGCACACACACACACACACACACACACACACACACACACACATACACATCATCCAAGTATGCGGTATATAAAGAGAATGCCGAGACGCCACCGACGCCCTGTGTGCACTGTTCGCGAGACACAGGGATCAGCAATTCTGCTCGACGCCACCGCGGAAGATTCGAGTAAGGCACGAAGCCGCGAGAGTCGACCGTGCATTATTTGCGATCCCGGCATTCGATGTAGATGCGAAGATCGCCCTGAGGGGACCAAGTCAGATGGGGCAAAGGGGCAAGGGCATTCCGGACGTTTGATTGAAAATTTCTTGAGATCCGAGAGCCAAGAAGGTATGTGAATTGCTCGAGAGAGAATGAGACAGAGAGATCGAGCGAGACAGAGAATAGAGAGTACCATGAGGAGAGTTTATTACGTATACTGTACAGGAGAATTGTCTCCGTTTACATGAAAATATCGTTCAATATTGTTATACGACAAAATGATCACGAAAAATCATCGAAAAAATTATCAAAACAATTGTGAATAAAAAAGAATAAATCGAGATAAGTAATATTTTCGAGTAATAAAAACAACTTTGCAAAAATTACTAATCAAAGAACGCACCAAAATACGGAAATATTTTGCATGATTGGAATTTTTTTTTTCGTAGTCCAAGTGACCTTTTTTACATTATTGAAATTTGCATTCTATCTCCGAATATAATAGCGAGAGGAGCGAAAATTTTATATAAGAATAATGTGATGCCCCTAATTCTCACAGTTATTGAAAAAAATGTAAATAAATATATCGCAACAAAAAAAAAACAATCGTAAATAATTATTAAAAATCGATACATGTTTTTTTTTTCCAATTATTTAAGAGACCGATTTATTTCCATTTAATATCGCAAAATACGTCATAAGTTGTTGAGATATATACTCGATATTCGTTATATAAATAATTATCGATTCACTGTCGATAATCTTGCTCAAGTGGGGAAAATTTCTTTTTTTTCGTAGCCTTAAAAAACTGCCAATTTACAACAGCCGGTCACTTCTCTCTGTCTCTCTCTCTCTCTCTCTCTCTCTCTCTCTCTCTCTCTCTCTCTCATATTACATTTTCCCGCTAGCGAAAAATCTCGCTCACTTTCCCATTCACTGGTACGCGTGTGCTTTTCGTAAACCTACATTATACTTTCGGTCCTTTCGCCCACCTCCAGGGGGCTTTCACTCCCCGTCGTGACAACGGTCTTTCGCCGTTATCCCCGACAGCGAATATTACATGCGGAAGCGAAATAGAGAAGGAGCAAAGAGCCCATATCGGGGCCAAAAGTTATGGCGTAAGTGCTCGGAAAAAAGGGGCCACTCCGTGTCCCCTGGTATGGCGATAAAGTCTGGATTTTTGGACCCTTTATAAGGAGAACAAGGGAAAAAAAGGTTAATACCGGAAAAAAAAATATTTTTTCAAATATATGATACTTGTATATACCTATACACGTATATTATATAAGTATACATCCTGATGTTATACTGAGTGGTAGAGGGGGCAAGTACTACGAAGGAAGTATAGAGTACTATGAGGGAAGAAAGAGAGAGAGAGAGCAGAGAGAGAGAGAGAGAGAGAGAGACTAGTAGTAGTAAAGAAAGTTGTGAGAGGCAAAGATATGGAGTGGGAGTGAAAGACTTGGGGAGAGATCAGGGGTCACAGATGGATGGTGTGTATATATAGCGTGAAAAATTCAAGGATCTCGTTAGACTTGGAGTCTGCGAGCGTCTGAGGGTGTCGAGTGGCAGCTTTCTTTTCCGTTACGCTATATTCCTTTTTTCCCCGATCATCTCGACTTCTCTCCGTCTTCTCTCGCGAGGCCTCTTCCAAAATTGCGTATAATAAAATATCGAAGAAATCTCAAGGATCATGAATCCAGCGACGCCTGAAAGTCTTGGTCGTCGAAAAACTAAAAATTCTCAGCTGGACGACATAATACTTTTCGAGCAAACGACTGTTGTACGACTTACTTCCTCCTGTGTATCCTATACTTTGATATATGTACATACATATATCGCGAATATAATGGCAGAAGAGCTTCAGATCCAAGCTTATACCTGCACTCGTTACGCCCTTTCTATTTGAAAGTCACGTAACATGTATAGATCGACTTTCCGATGGGTCTCGATACGTCTTCGAGTTTCAGTAACGGTAAGAAGCAGCAACGAAATCTTGCAAACACACTCGTGGATACCCGCTTACCAGCGAGTTACGCAATATATACGTATATATGCAGTACGCAAACTATACGCAACAAAACTTTTCGAGATATATGGCTTCGTTGATCGTATAAATCGTTCAAACAGCCGCTGGTTATAGGATAAAGGATCTGTAAGCTATACGCGTAAACGTATATATATATATATATAGTTTATACGGATCGCGGTATAAAATGTACAACGTACACAAGTATAGTATTTTCAGGACTTCTCACATGTACATGTAAATATATGTAAAGAGAAACGCGATTGTGGTGGAAGTTCGATCATTTTGAGAGCGTAGCGAAACGTCGAGACTCTTCGTATATATACCGCTGTACTTTTCGAATAATTCATGGATATATACAGGAAGTTTTTAGCGGCTATTTCATTGCACGATACTTATCTCGGGCAAAATTTTACGAAGAAAAGCAAGTTACACGTCTTTTTAAAAAAACAACGACCCATCGTGTGCGCGAGATTATTCATCGGGTAATGCAATAAGCATATAATGTACTTTATATCATGCAAATATTACTAATCCCGAAAGAACACACTCAATGATATTTTAAATCTCGACAGCATGCAGATTCAAGCTACACCTCTGATGCTGTTACTTGATTCAAAACAGTATATGAATATTCAAATGTTACTATCAGGATCTGATAGGCCCGTTAATTCATATGCAAGATAATTATTCCGGATTTTCAAAGGCGTGATAACACGACTAGGAAATTCCATCCCAAATAAAATTCCCTTTCGGCGGGACTGCAAGTGTCATAGTTTTGACGAAATTTTTATCACATTAGTGAGCTTGGTGACCTCATTGTATAGATCAGGTGCCGAAATTTTATTGAATTTGGTTTAAGCTTCGTGAAACAAATATTTCAGTGGTAGTCTCATCGTGACAATAAGATGTATAAGGTATTCTTCTAAAGATGTTGCCCCCCCCCCCCCCCCCCCCTCGTTCTTCATTCATAGACGAATAAAACGGAAAAAGTACAATATCAAAAGAAAAAGAAAGGAGGAAACTTCTGATGTCTCATTATCACGAAAAGTGGCTTGAAAAAACGAATGCAAGTTTCGTTGTGCAGCTGATAACAAAACTTACAATTCTTCACCGCACCGACGTTAAATTACATAGCTCCTCGTTCCCACTGTGAAATCCATCTACATCTCATCCGGCTAATACCGATTGGCTAAATTACTTGTATGCAATGTATTATTCTCTACGGTGAACAAAACCAATTCCTGTGCAAAAGTTTGGGTATAGTTGTTCCTGGGTGCTCACTGGTATATCAATGCAGTTGGTACCGTACCAGTCGCGTGTTACTTTCTAGCGTGGTATTCCCTCCTTTGCTAGCCTTCCCCCAGCTTCGAAGTATACTAACACGATGGCTCGTTTACCCGCGACCATACCGTGACGGCGAGGGAAGAGGCAGACATAGATTGATCAAGAGAATGTTAGGCGAGTGTATCACTAAAAGTCACCAACGATGTCGTTCAAACCACCTGCTATTTTGTCTCTCTTGCTGTCGATGACAATGACATTGCCTCTATGTATATCCATTTACGATTTTTCCTTAGTTTCAAACTGTATCATCAATCTGTCACAATAATCAACTGTTTAAACGAAAAAGAGCATATGCGAACTATAAAAAAAAAAAACAAAAAAATGCCAAAAAGGAGAATGAAGCTCAAAGAAAAAGGAGATGTTTGAGAGTGGACCGAATTTGAGCAAAGCTATAAAGGATGAAGCATGTTTCCTCATACCTCAAATAAATTCACTAAAATTTGTATGCTTCGAGCGAACTTTATTCGAATCGAATATAAATCCATTCTTCAACGATCGATGTTAGGCGGTTAAGCTTGAATTGTGAGTGGCAGACTGTACAAACTGTATGTGCGAGGAAAACCAAGAGAAGAAAACAAGACGAGTACACGAAATGATTTTCTTTCCTTCCGCGTCTGTTGGGTTGAACTTTCCTATCTGGTATCGCGATCGATAATAAATGCTCTGTACTCCGGTTTTTCGGCTCTCCTTACTCCTCCAGGCTACGTCATGAGTCTACGATATTTAAATGTCAGGAACATAACACGCGCGCGCGCTTGCCAGCTCCTTCTCATCCCCTTTACATCGCACTTATTTCTCATCTTTTCTCTCCCAATCTCCGGCTAACTTGGGAGCCACTCGAAGGAGCTGGTGTTAACCACGACCGATATTTTTGGACTACTCGCGTTCTAAAGAATCCAAGGTATACGTTGCCCTGTAGTGCGAGTGCGTTCTTCGTTACTACATATGGCTTATTATCCGCCATTGGAGGCCCATATACGCGTCAGAAACGTTCGACTTGGCCACTTTTTAAAAAAATTTCGACCTCTCGACATCTGTCGGGAGAGCAGCTTAATTGCAGCTAAATCATCATAAAAAAAATTGCTTGCTGTTCAACTAAAAAAAAAACGATGGAAGATAAAAAAAAATGATACGCTATTCCTTCGTGGATCTCGATCGTGAAAGGTCCGTTTTTCTAATAAAATAAATTGATTTTTTTTCTCGCATCTGAATGGATACTCATAACGAAGGAGGAAGTGGTTCAAATTTACATCAATTCCTCGTTACCTTCGCCGCAAAACTTCATGCAGGATACGCAAAGAGATCGACGCCCCCCTCGTGCCATTTTCATCCCTTGTGCTGTGTACCCATTACTATCCCCAACGCTTTCGCGTCATCGTGCCATTCCTTCGTCCCTGCGACCGTGTATTACGAGACTCGAAAGAGGCCTCCGCGGTTTCTCATGTTTCTCGCATCACTCCCCGTGCGTGTCGTCATGCTTCTCGATACCCTTTTCGCACAACCTGGCTTGTATGTCTATACATTATGTCATACGGAGCTGATGTACCGGGAAACCCCATATATATATATATATGCGGTGTTATGAAGCGACAAGGAAATACACACCCTCATGCCCCTTCGCCCTTGTGTTATTAAACTCGTGTAGGGGTTTTAGCTTTCGGGGAAAGGAAGGATATATATACATCGAGTAAACAGTCGTACTGCATGTACATGTTTAGAGCCCATCACGTGCCTGACGCACTCTCGACTCGAGAGCTTTTCGTACACCATATTACCCAAACGTTAAAGGGCAAGGATGAAATTTTTGGACTTACATGGAGTTGAAGATCTCTTCGTTACTCGCATATATTATGTAATGTATACATTCGCTTACACGCACATAAAATCTAAAGTGTGCTACGATAGGAATCAGAATGTGAAAATGAGACGAGAATATGCTGGATGTTGGGGCCATTTTGGTAGAAGTTTACGAACGAGGAAACGTAAAAAAGACAAGAGTAGAGTTGAATTGAAACAAACAATGAAAAAAAAAAAGAAAAAAAAAACGTATGACGTTAATGGAAAAAATGAGATCACGAAGAAAATGAAAAGACGAAGGCAGCCCAATTTTTATGAGAACTCTAAGGCCTCTGTGATTCTCGACTATCTAGTCGTTGTCATCGTCGCCTCTCGACTCTGGCTGCGCGAATTCGTCGCGGTACAACAGTACTGCATTGGAGTTTTTTACGTCACCGTAAAACTTTTTACACCAGAGAGAGAGAGAGAGAGAGAGAGAGAGAGAGAGAGAGAGAGAGAGAGAGAGAGAGAGAGTGAGAGAGAAAGAGAAGAGGGGGAGGGGGGGGGGCAGGCACGAATAATGATTTAAAGTCCTGGACTAACCTCACCCTCTGCGTAGCCCAGTTTTCTCTCTTTCTCTTTTTCTCTTTCTCCATCTCCTTATTCGCATGTAACCATACATTTTTAGCCATTTCACTCGGTGAGAATGACAGGACGGTTAATTAAGTTTTGCCGTTTTGTTCTATTGGCTGATGGCTCGTGTCTCTCGTGGAAAGCCGCGCGGAGCTTCGGGCAGACGAGGTCGAGCTTTCTGTCTCTCTCTCTCTCTCTCACTCACGTAGAAACTTATTATTAGTCAGGGTCTTTATTCGCGGCAGTTAAATACTGCAAAAGGCATTGGTATTGGCCAAGATATTACGAATCAAAGCGAGTTTCGATATATATTGTTCTTTTAAATTTCTTCTCAATTCGATTATACATCATATAAATTTGATTCATACGACCTTTTGTTGTGTATCATGAACGATGTATAGCGTAATGTGCATACCTGTAACAGAAAAAGAATACCAGCAATTAGATCTTGTAGCCTTTGACGACTTGCGTCAGTTATAATGGAATAAAACAAGTGGTATCTCAAACTGTAGCGTTCAATTCGGTAGCCGAGATATCTCTTCTTTAAGTTTACTCGGGTATTGTTCCTAAAAAAAGTCTCCAAAGATTCACGCTTGAATGTTCAGCTATTCGAATGTTTTTGTCATTCCAATTAAATGATAAAACCCAACAATTGTAATTATCGAATAATCAAAGATATTTTATTGAAATTAAAACTACATCCGATACAGATCACAATTATCGATTACAATTACAATTATACTGCTTCATGATAATATGTGGAAATCGAAATTAACGAAAGATACGAACGAAGTGTCTCGTTATGAGAATGCGATTTTGCGGGGGGGGATTTCGGAAAGCCGAGAGGCCACAGAGCATCAGACGTGAGGCCATTTTGGTGTAGGGGTTGCGTAACAACGACGTATATATAGCCGATTGAAAAATCCTCGCGTAACGCGAGCGCAACTAGCTGCATGATGGCTCGATAATAAATTAGTAACGCGAGAAGGAGCTTCGAGAGGGATGTATGTAGTTACATATATGCATACGGAATAGTCGTGTGCGTGATTATGTCTCTATGGCTACATGTATTATATATAAAATATATATGGTGTTAGCTACGCGCGGTTACCTTCCATATAACATCCTTTCCGGTCCACCCACTTGCGAGGTTTTGAAATCGGAGCTCTGTGCTTTTCAACCTCCCGTTCTCTCTCACTCTGTCTCTTTCTCTCGAATATACTGCTATACACACACTCTGTTTTCCAGAGCAACGGAGAGATCTCTGTGTGTTATCACCGCAGTCTCGCCGCAGTCTCGAGAATGGTCGAAAGACTCGAAGGCACGAGACACGCGAACCACCAACACCTCATGCCTATGTCGCACGCAATGTACATATATGTATATATACATATGCGTTGGTGCATATACGTAGGTTATATACCCTGTCACCTCGTTATGCTAATTATTTTAACCCCCCCAAACTCGGCGTCAACTCTCTTCTCCTTTTCCCTACTTTGCTCTGGCGCTCTCTTTCTCTCTTCATCTTTTCTCCTCAAATCAGCTGCACGATAAAATGTATCTAGCATACGTCGTAGCATGACCATGGGACACCCGAGGACGATGACCATGACGAAGAGGACCTTATACTTTTCTTCATGAGTATCATAAAGTTTTGCTAAAATTCGCAGACTTGCGACTTCGTGAAAAATACACCATAAGGGTTGCTACTTAGCTCATTAGTCGGTGCGGTAAAATATACATTTTTTAATAATCCTAACATTTTAGTACGTATGAAAAAATAGATTCGTAATCGATGCAAAGATCTTGTGACAGATATATTGTCAATGATCTCATAGAGCAGCTTTGGATAAAGAAAAAAGAGTCACCAGTCATAAACATGAGAAACCAGCTTTATGAATGAGATGGAATAGCATACTTGAGGTGGTTCTTGCGAATAGATCTAAGCTAGATTAGACTGGTACAAGTATGATGAAAGGAAAAATATATGTTCCTATAAGATACGCCTGCAAAGTTTCAGATATTTTTACCGCTTGGTTTCGGAAATATAAGCGCTGTCAATTTTATATTTCGAGTACACGCCTGCTCAAAGTAACAAACAAAGTTATAGCGACACGCTCTTCTCAAATTCTAACACTTAAAAACAAAATCAGTGAACAGGAAACTTTGCTGAATCGATGCAATAAACATTTTTGAAGATTCTGATGAAAACTTAAAATTTTCTAGCCACGGGAGCGAACCGCGACTCTCTTTCGTTTCATGCATTTCCGCTCACTGCGCCTATCTTCCCGCTTATTCCCCGCCACCAGTCTCGCAAGAACTACTTTAACGTATGAAAAATTATATACTCCGCATGATGTTAACGCATAATATCGCTATATTTATTTCTCCGAAAGTATATAATATCAAATATATGATGGTCGTCACGTGCTAGACGCTTAAAAGATAAGTTATTATATTCCATTCGAATTTTTGGTCCAGTCTATAGAAAGCTTGATTCTCTATAAATCGGTGCGATCTCTTCTCTGTCCATTATTTGCATACACGCGGTCAATGTCTGGAATTTTCATTTTCTACCATATGTGTTTCGAGTGTGTTATCACCGGGAGCGACTGTAATAACATTTTCCGCGTGGGTTCCTTCGCATTTACGGTACTGTTACCCGTTTACACGCACGTATATATACCAAACAAAGTATGCAATATACAGTGCCATACGCTATGGTGATTACGAAAATGCGGAATACGAGAGAGGATGAGCGGTGGGGGTGAGTGAGAGCAGCACCGAGAGAACGAATTATTTCAGGCGTACCGCGAGAGCCTCGCGGTGGAACCCCGGAAGGCAATTTTCCCCGTTAGCCAGAACCGCTGTTACTACCGAAATACGTTTTCTACATGCATTTATACTAAATATATATATATATATATACAAAACCTACACTGAAGGGAAAACGAGAAGAAGCTGTATGCCCCTTCGCCAACCCGCCAAAGTTTCCAACTAATTTCAACGTGGTGTGCCCTCCCGAGAGTTGCAGTCTCATGTTTTCTCTTGTGGCCTTTCTTTAGTCGTCTAAGGGGCAGGAGGGCTGTGCCAGCCTCTCATTTGAAAACGAGTGAAGAAAAAGGGAGTAAAGTACCGGCGATTTTGCACAGACGTTACGGTATCTCGCATGTCGTGCATAGCCGAACGACGAACTTTTTTTTCGTCTTCTTAACCTCTTCTTCGATCTCATGCAATACCGCAGAGAGAGAAAGAGAGAAAGAGAAAAAGCGCGAAGTTTTAAGACGTGAAAACAGATAAGCATGAATACTCCTACTCATTTTCTCTGGTATTTCGAAATGCACCAGCACCTTTAAAATAGTATCATTTGGTCGGTGCTTATTGGTTATATATATACATCTCTGATATTCCGCGATCATTTAACTTTTGCTCGTTGTTTCTTATATATATATCGAGCTACCATCAGCAAAAGTTGAAAGATCGCGAGATATCATATCGTGGTTTCGTTTAATTAAATTCTGATGCAAGTTGAAGTTTTTACTAGTTACAAGTCAAGCGGTGAGAGGTGTGAGACAGAGAAGGAGAAGTGAGTCTGAAAGAAAGAGCGTAAAATTCGAGTCTTTCCGAGACTGCCATGCCGGTGTGTACGCCGGGTGCGGTTAATGCATCGCCGAACGAGAATGGAGTTTCGTCCGACTGATGTATATATGTACAATGTACATATATACTCAAGTATATATGGACACAATGGTAGCTAGATATTTTAACATTTAGCTTTTGCTCAGAACTTTTGTGTCCCTTTTCTCCGTACACACATACACACACACACACACCTCTACGACCCCCGAGCTTCAAGTACAATGGTACATTGTGATACATACTCCAATAAAGTATCACATATTAATCTCAAACGACCTCTCCGTCCCCATTCCATTCAATAAAGAAAGAAAAGAAGGAAAAATAAAAGAAATTCGAAAGGCGTTTATGAGAAAGCGAAATAGAGTCAGGGAAGAGAGAGGAGAGAGAGAGAGAGAGAGAGAGAGAGGGGGCAAAGAAATAAAGAGAAAGATAGAGAGAGTTTAACACGACGCCATCAAGGAGTCTCACAAGAAGGGGTCGAAAGAGGGCGGGGAGATAAATTGAGAAGCGCACAGGAGAGAAACGATTGCGAGGGAAAAGGGTACAGGGGTTCATGGACGAAGGAGCGAGAGAAAGAGAAAGCGAGATAGGGAAAAGGAGAGCCTGTCGCAAGGAGGAAGAAGTGGAGCGGCAGGGCGAGGGAGTTAAAGCAAACAGTTCACGAGGACGAAGTGGAGAACGTGTACTCGAGAATGAATGGGCCGCCGGTTGACTATGGTTCCGTGAGGGTAAACTCCTGAGGAAGGGCTCCAGGGCAAAACGTGTGTATTCCGGTCTCATGTATAACGTTATAAATATCTATATATATATATACGTTTATGTGTGTGCATGTGTGTATTAGTTGTGCATACAGCGACGACAAAAGCCCCGTGAAAGCTGGCTATCACGGTTTCAGGAGTATATTAAAGCAATAATCATATAACGAAAGGGGTGAGGGTGATTCTATTGCGGTCCTCCCTTCCTCCCTCTATCCCGATGGTCCTTTTGGGACAACCGGACATATAGCATACGCTACTTTGAGATGCGAACCATCGGATTAACTGGCTAGTGTATATGTTGCCGTTACCGCATTGGGATTATGTTGTGAATTTTGTCAGAATATGCATGATCGTCTAGATATTTCCATGAGTGAAAGACACATTGGCGAGCACCTTGTCTGCGATGACACACATACCATTTTTTCAGATATATATAGTTCGAGTCAGTGGTAAGAATCTGTTCATTAATTCTATGGCAGTTACGTTGGCATTTACGTTGAAATTAATGAAGGAAATTTCAGATTATTTTCCTGTAGACACGGGTTTTTGTTCATATTAATTTTTTTCTACTTGTTCAGTAGTATAACCGTTTCCTATAAATAACTATACTGCTTCGGACAATTAAAAAAGAAACGCGCATTATATCTTAGTATGTTCCAAGAGACACGATCCGCGATAATATGAGGAGCAAGGACGATAATATTTGAAATACACAGAATGTAGGTATTATCGTATTATTATTTTGCAAATTTTTTAAATTTAATTTCGTAAGAATGAATGCCGTGGCAACCGGAGAAACCAAAGAACACGATGAATCGGATGGAAGTCCTTTTCTTCTCGCTCCCTTCGCAGGTCCTTCCTGTATTGCTCTCTTTTTTACTTCCGTTTCGCCTCTTGAAAAAAAAGATAATTTGTGGAAAGAGCCTAGCTTCGGATTTTACTGATGAAGGCAGAAGAAGTCGGTGGGCAAGGGGGATGCAAGAGAGGAGAGCCTGGACGGTGAGATATCCTTCGAACATAACCCCTGACGAAAGATTCCTGAGCCAAAAGCCTCGCGGTGCTACGTGAGCCCGTTTTCTCTGCACTTACACACACACACACACACACACACACACACACACACACACACACACACACACACATCTGTATACACTCTTTCACCTTTCCTCTGCAATATAGAAGTAATAACGTTGATGGTAGTGGTTCCCTCTCGGTCTGCTGTTGCCGATACTTTTTCTGCTACCATGAGGCTCTATATGTATTTTTTTCTTTCCTATTTTTTTTCTCTCTTCCTCTTATTCGTTTTTCTCTTTCGAGCGGGCAAGTACTGCTAAGGAATGGAACACGAAGCGGCGAAACGAGAAGTTCGTGGTATGCACTATATGGCGTGAGTTGTATACATATTTATATCTCAGCCTGCGGAGAGAAAGAGAGAGAGAGAGAGAGAGAGAGAGAGAGAGAGAGAGAGAGAGAGAGAGTGAGAAGAGTAAGAGATCGGAAAAAAGGAGCGAACGTCCCGCAGTGGAACCACTTAAATGTGCGGCCGCGACGACTCTTATCGTCGAACTGGACCCCTCTAATGTAATGAACTCTCGCGCGCTCTCACGCTCGACCTCACATTGCTTTTCGTTCTCGCAATCAAATAACCAGGCACGTCGGTGTGTGTAGCGAAGAAACTCAATTCACCCTCTCTCGAAACGCGAAGAACCTGAAAACCACCCTCACACTTAAGCACACACACACACACACGCGCACGCGCGCGCACGCGAAGAACGTTCGTTTTCATATATGGGAGGAAGAAAAGGAGAGGAGAAAGAAGAAAAAAATACGTGAGGACAGTCGACAAAACGAGGGTGATAATACTCTCAGCGAGTTTTTATCCTTCCGCACGCACGCTTCTCTCATCCATTTCTCTCCTACCTGTGTATATATACATAAAAACCGCGAAGCACAGAAGTAAGAAAGTCTCGTCGCGCACACACATTCTCGGGAAGTAAACGTAAAGATTATATTATTCGATGGGCGAAACGATTCACGCATACACCGGTGCATGTGGAAATACAATCGAGCAATGTCAAATTATTGTATCGCTTTCAAAGATGATAATAGACTCTAAATCTTCTTGAATACTCGCGAAAAATTGGACAAAAAGTTTGCGCATCGTTTCACGTGGTTCGTGTTAACTTGTAGAGGATCATTTCATTTGCCTAAAATTTAATTTTTCCGGGAGCTCTGCTTTATTATACGATCGGACTTTCACCAACGATTTTCCAAGTTTGAACTCTATCGAGACCGTAATATAAGACTATGGCGCAGTGACGGAGACACGAGACGAGAAAAACAAAACATCGCTTTAAATGATTTTATAATGAAATATATGTGAATATCACTTGATAAAAGTTGTTCTTGTGTTCAATGACCCGATACCTTTCATTTTTCTGTGCATCGTTTCTTGGTTCTATAACTTTAAAGTCACTTATGATGTGTTCCTAGACAACTGCGTATGTGAATATAATTGTATATTTAGTTGCACAGCTTGGAAATTTTTATCGGCGATGGAATACTCTTTTGTCCGCAAAATACAACCAGAGAGCTTCGAGAAGAGTTATCTTCTCGCGTGGTAAACCAGCAAAGGATTAAAGGTTATCCCAGTCGGTTTATTTCAAAACGAACATCATGTATCATTTGTCCCCGTTGTTCAGGCGCGTATAAATACGCCAATATACACGGCTCTACCTTTGTACCTGGGTCACGATAATTTTAAAATCAATTCAACCCATTCGACTACACACAAGCGCACATTAGTTTTTAGTTTATTATGTACGAGATGGCATATATGTACGAATGACGATAGAGGGATGTGAGGATATCTCGATTCATCCTGCAGGAATTCTATCCATTTCGTGAATATGAAAAGCGAAATAGAAAGAGAGAAGGAGAGAGAGATATATATATATATATGCGATGCTCGATGCCAGATCCACTGCAGCCGACGTAAATGTTTATCTAGTCGAATGGAAATGTATGCATATGTCCCGGCAGCGGAAGAGTACGATCCGCCCTGTCGGTTCATATGCGAGCGAGATGGTGTGAGAACGAATGAACGAGAGAATCTGCTCGTTCGTTCGATGCTCGATTACAGTGATAATCGGTTTCATGCCACGTGAGTGCGTATCCATACGTAACAACGTACATGAGAGATGGAATTTTTATTCCCCCTCCCCCCCCCCCCTCCCTCTCGACTGCCAAAACTAAAAAATTTGACTATGTATGAATTTTTTTTTCATTTAATTCTGAGATCGAGGAAGGAAGTTAACGAAAAATATAGTGCACTGTGCGAACATCAATCCGAGTGAGTATTGTGTGTTTTGCGCCGTGCCTGTAACTCTTTTAACGTTTTAGATTAAAAAAGAGAGAAAAAAAGAAAGGGGAAAAAGGTGCATGCGAATTTCACAGATGGCATGTTGTCAGTAATGGCCACGGAGTGGCCCTCCATACTGCATCTAGATATATACATGTATATCGTAGTACTAGTTCGCCGTATATGCTTGGAATACTGCAAGCAAGTTACGGTCGTCCGCTTGTAAATTCCGGCTAATTCACAGCTCTACAGTACAAACTACTATTTCCCTTCAGCCCCGCAATCGCTCTTTCTCCTTCTCTCTGCCTAGACCACCCCTTAATCCGTCTGTCATGAGCTTGCCTGGCGTGAAAAATGAAAAAAAAAAAAAAAAAAAAAAAAAATCGCGCAGCTGCGTTCACCATTAACCAGGAATGAGTTTCTTGCATTATTTACATTTCCTGTATACGCACGCGTCCGTATCGTATGTGTATTAGCGCGGATGTAAAGTACCTGGAGCATCGAAAAAAAGTTTGTTCGGACATTTTTCAATTCATTCCGAATGAATTATATTACCGCAGTATTAACCTTGTCGACGATTTCCGTTGGTATGAATAATAAACGCAATCACGTTACGATATTTAGCTTTCATTTGAGCGGGAAAAGTTGTTACAAATTGCTAAAAACAATTGTTATTTAAGAAACAAAATTCATCTGAATTGTTTCTTTTTTCTCTCGGACTTTATGGCCGATTTTACGTATACAAACGATGTTCGCGCTTAAGTTTATTTTGTGAATGCCTAAAATGCGACTTAAAGAATTTTAGGAAGTTAAAAAAAGTTCAAATTACCTTTAGAATCTAATATATTCAATTTATTGTAAGCCTTAACATGTACAGATGAAAATTTTCACAGACTGGTCGCGGACGACTGATTTAAAATAGGAGAATACCCGTGGTTAATTGTTATTAAAAAATTTATATCACAGTAACTAATTGGCTGCAAGTGTCATCGACTGCAAAACTTTTTTCACGTAAAATGGGCTTAATCAAAATAAATGAAAAATCAGCAGTTGAAATAATTCTGTTACGAAATAATTATTGTCACAATATACACGTGAACTGAGTCCAATCGGCTAGACTGGGTATTGGTCATTTTTACGATTTCTGAACGATTTTCGATGATAAAATTCTCATTCGACCGTATAAATGATATTCGGTAGTTTCGGTGAACTTACACGCGAGACGACGGTGAACTCCGGGCGTCTGAGCACGAACTCGTATCCCACTTTGCTAAGGGGGAAAAATCTTGGACGTCGAGACGTGGCTGACGCTGCCGCAAGGAGATTTCCCTCGTGGCATACAAGCCATACACACAGACATTCACGTAACACACGCTGTATATACGAGAAAGATCGGTTCCGATGCTCGCCGTGCGCGGTTCTTTGAATTGCGTTATAAATCGTCAATGCGGTACCTATAATGTACCACGTACGGTATAATTTAACTCCGTACATTTTTTACGAGCCTGTATCGCGACCCAGCGTCTGTATATATATGATCGAGGGCTCGTACATTTTTATGAGATACAAAAGGGGGAAAACGATCGACAGAGGTGTGGTGTGTTGCCGATGAGAATATGGCTCCGAACGAACAATCGACCGAACAAACGATCGAGAATTTAATATTTTTTTTTTTTATTTTCACTTGCCGGCCGAAAGCGTGGTAAGTAAGAAAAGAAAAAAAAATTAATCATAAAATCTCTGCTACATAGAGAGGAACAGCCTTTCTTCGATGCGTCCTCTCGATACGGTCCCCTGCATTGATCGGTCGCTCCTTTCGACTCTGCACGGGAAGTTGTATTCAATCAATTTTTGAAATGAATCTCTTTTTCGGTCCAAGGTATAGAGATTGCTAAATTAAAAAAAAAAATGATATACTCGTCAGAGTATTAAATTTATACTTTTGATTATTCTTGATACATATATACGGTGTTTTCAATCAACGTTATCTTACATTCGAAAATTACGGCTATTCTAGCCATATTAGATAGTAACAACTTTTTCAAAATATTTTTCAACTTTCATACGTTTTTTTTTGTTTTATGTTTCATGCATTCAATCACCCTTTCGTCGAAAATGTTTTTTTTCCTAATTTTCGTAAGATACATCGTAAAATGTTACTCGAGTAGTCCATGAGGTACAAAAAAGATTACGTAATTTGGGAGGTCCGCACTGAAATATATTTTGGTGAATTCCCGTGATATTATAAGTGTCTTGGACGGGGAGTTTATAGCTATTGGTACTAAAAA
Source organism: Rhorus exstirpatorius (assembly GCA_963564615.1). Taxonomy (NCBI): domain Eukaryota; kingdom Metazoa; phylum Arthropoda; class Insecta; order Hymenoptera; family Ichneumonidae; genus Rhorus; species Rhorus exstirpatorius. Next base: position 18,724,667 of record OY751315.1, read on the forward strand.
TCCGGGCTACGTGAGCGAGAGAGCCGCTAAATATAAACTTGATTTATTATTGGTATATAGGATATTATTAAATCCGGTGAGCCTATCGTTTGCTTGCTGAAACTAAAACTTTCAAGCTCTTCCTCTCACGCGCGCTACGATATAAAGAAAGATAAAAGTGAGGGCTGGTAGGTGGAGTTTTGCGTAGCGATACAGCGAGAAATGCAAACGGGCAGGGAGAAGAGGGTCGCAAGAGAGAATCGGGGGACAGAAAAAAAAGTGAACTCTCGGTGGATCCTTGTACCGTGAAGAAGGAAAAAAAGAGACTGAAGAGAGAGAGAGAGAGAGAGAAACGTCAGAGTTGGTGAATTTATTAACTTTGAAAGCTGCCCAGCAGTACCACGACGATTGCAAACGTTTTCTCTGTTTTTCTCTCCCTCTTTTTCGCACTTGCGCGACGGTTTTATACGATAGATATAGTAAAAAAGAAATAATTCCAGCCAAACCTCGATTTCGTCCTTCAGCAAAGAGCAGAGCGAGTCTTTCTACCCGCTCCCCACCTCTTTCGGGCCGACTTGTAATTTCATATTCTCGATGTATATTCTTTGAAGTTTTCGTGCCTCATCGACCCCTCCTCCTTCCTCTTTCTCTTTAAATGGTTCACAGAGCTTTCGAGACGAAAATGTTTACGTAACAGCAAAAAGAAAAAGAAAAAAAAATAATCTCCTGATAGAGAAAATGAAATTATATCATCGGTCCGAATAATCTGCGGCAGAGATGGCCACGTCTCTTAATTTCGAAGTGAAATTAGCGGTTGCACGTTAAATTCCGTAATTCAATTGATAGTGGCTATTTTACTAAATCCAACTGCACTGGAATATTTATATGTAAACTTCGTATATCTATTTCATGTATCATGTACAAAAATTTTCTCTAACAACACGATGTTTCGTATTAGACTCGAATGCGGCTCAGAGTTCAATGCAAATGCTAGAAGCTCCCTAAAAAAATTCTCCAGCATCGAGTTTTGTTCAATTAAAAAATCACTCATCTTGCCATACACTTTGTGTTGCGTAAAAATTGGAGGTAAAACTGAGACATTTATTTGGATCGATCAAGAAGCAAAGAGATATAATTTCCACGCATAGGTTTGATATACAAGAAAATATTTGTTTATATATACGTTTTTCGATGCTTGTTTGATAATAAATAAATAATTGTGTAGAATTCAGGGCAACGAAAAAGAGTTTATCTCCGGTGGGCAATTATGTATAATTTGGCGAAAGCTTCATATGAAAAATGAACGTTTTGGTATGTGTTGTTCGCTGGCGTGAAGCTAAAACGCATGGCATCTCTCTCTAACTATATCGTTGACGATAATAGCTTTAGGAATACTATCGACGTGTGCCAAGGGCAATGGAGCTCCCATTATCGAAGCTTTAACTGTCGGCAGGCCACAGAGGTCGGAAGCGCGGACCCTTCACCTTCACGAAAAAGGATATAGGAAGGATCACCGAGAGTAAGGGGTGAGCCCTCTCTCGTCTGCCGCACGGGCATCATGGCGAATCGTGCAACCGTAAAGGGATATGGTTCAGGATTGTTGCGATCGGCTCGAGGTAGCCATCAGCAGCTTCAACCCCCACGATTTTCCACGTATATAGGTATATATCTCGGGATAATTCACCCTTCGAGCTGGATATATCAAGGAAAACCCTTGAATACAAATGTATACCCAATGTATTGCTGAGTCAAGACCAAATAATCGTGATTCGTCAAAAGGATAAAATAACTCTCGCTACGAGAGGCTTATCCTCTGACCTTGAGATGAAATGGCAGTCGTCTGTTTTACGATTGAAAAAAAAAAAAAAAAAAGAAAAACATTATTTGATCTTTTTCAATGATAGAATATCGGAATCTTTTATACTCTGCAAATCGACGTCTATTCATCGGCGACGAGAGATTAGGTTTTACTAAAATTTCATTATATATAGTCCCGATTCTTGTTTCGAAAAATTATACTGGAGATGCAGCAAGAGAGACCAGGGACAAATTACAGGTCCTCTCTCATGATATTCGAATGTGTCCAGCATAAAAGTTTAATGGTTTTTAATTATGGATTCCCATTTCCTATAAAACCCTAGCAAAACGATACAACCTGGGCACGATCTGGTGAAATTTATGGTTGGCTGGTTGGGTATTAGCGGTTGAGGGGGCAGCTCATTCATGCAACGATTCTGCAACATCCAACTTTGAAGCTTTGGATTCTCGACGTTCCAATCCGCTGGCCACGACACAACAAGTCGATGTGTGTGGCTGCGTCGTTGAGGTGGGAAATCCCCGAGTAACGATATTATATCGTGATCCCGATCGATTTCGTAGGACAAGAGTGAAGACTGTAAAGGAGAGAATCTTTGAGGCTGAACGAGAAGGGGGATTGCAGTTTTAAAGAAATAAGATGAGCGAGACAAAGGCAAGTTAGAGAGAGAGAGAGAGTAGAAGAGGGATAGTAATTCCTCCGCCGAAGGAAAGGGTATAGTCATAGACCTTACGGCTTTACGAGAATAGGAGTAAATGCTCCATGAATGAAGGATGAGGGCTTGAGGGCTTGAGGGCGGCTATACGACGGCCCTTCTCGGGAGCTCTCGGGGCGGACCCCTTTCCGTTTTCCAGGACACTATGCCGAAACGACGCTCGACATAACCGTGGTTCCTCGACCAAAAGCTCTTTGGCAAGGAAGCTTACCCCCATTTTTGTTTCCCTGTGTGCCCTATCGCGTTCTTGCCTATTGTTTTAGCTTCAAATATCACTTTGTGCCTCACGGGATTTACATGTATATATGGACAAAACTCGAAGATGTATTGGTAACTACGTGAGTTAAAAAAAAATTTAATTCCCGCAATGTTACTGTCCATTTTTTGTAGTAACACAATTCATTCGGATACCAGAAATTCCGTTCGACTCATAATATGTGAACATATTTGTTATGCGAATAAATCCATTTTTCTCACTTTACGATACAAAAATCATTCGCGCACGGTCCAACAATTTGTTTTCTCCATTGCGTCTTTCAAATTCTTCGAGATATCTCGCGGAAAAACGCGGAATAGCAAAAAAATTTCGTTACTACATATTTGATAGTTACTCCTACAGATATACATACATAGACATACACAAACCCATGTGTATATATATTAGGTACAGAAGAGAATGATTCCCTCGATTCGGTTTTCTCGTCGACGCTCCACATCGCGATTCCGCTGACGCGCCACATATGCGCTCTCTGATGGTACTCCTATGTGCGCTCAGACGGCACATTTCGCTCGTACGTTTGGGAATTTCACGGAATAGAACAGAAATGTCGTATACAGTGATACATCCTGTAGCACGGAGGCCATGAAAGATTCATGACACGTTACACTCGCCATGCCGGCCAGAAGCTGGCAGAAGCACACGTCAGAAAGTGCCACATGCCATGACGCTGCATACAGATAGATAGGTGCGAGGCGAAGCTCTTTTGTGAGCACTAGAATGGTCTCCCTGAATCTTTTTCCCCCCTTCTCGATCGGGCCTCCATTGGACCAACAACAAAAAAAACCTCCATTCAACCCTATTTTTTTGACAAAATAATAATAAAAAATCCGTTAAAACAAATTTCACCCCCCCCCCCTCCCTCTTCCGCCCTATGATAGAAGAAGCTGCGTAAAGAATATTTTGTCACGTCAAAGCTCTACGCTCATTGAGACATTTAAAAGATATCATATCGGACGTCTCGATTCACTTTTTGACTCTCCAGCGAGAAGCATTTTTTTAAATCTCTTGAAACATTTTTTCTGAACTCCTACAGCTTTTTTTTTTTTTATTGGACACACGGTCACAAAAAACGTCGGGATTTCGTAATCAAAAGTTTCGCGCACCAGGCACACTTTTGCCTCATCAGTTCTCGATCTCTCGCTGATCAGCCATGACCGCAAACGGAAACAATGGCATTAGAAGACCGGGGCGAGAGAGGGTGGAAAGCCGTATACAGCTCGTTCCCGAGGATCTAGAGAAAATCAGCGCTTTGTCGATCTAATGAGAGAGAATCTCTAAAAAGGTATAGAAAGAAGAAAAGGGAAGTATAAGAGCTTCTCGAAGTCCCAAGGGTCCTCTCTCACGTCCCGATTTTGCTGGACGTTCGACCGTTCGTTCCGCGCGTGCACACACACACATACTACAAATGAAAATCTGCACATATACGGAAAAAACGTACGTGGACGCAGCCACACATAGCGGGAAAAATGGGCGCGATACACGTTCAAGAATTACGTGCAAGGGATCGCGAAAGCTCTGCGAGTTCTTCGAGTATGGGCTCGCAAAGTCCAAAGATCCTCGCAGTTATATGTGTGTATCTGTGTATGTGTGTTTCTATGTGTACCCGAGTATCCTCTTACGAATTAGGACGTAATCACGGGGAACCTGGAACGTGCTGGAACGACTCTCGAAGTTAACCCTTTCTCAACTTTGCTTTCCGTTCTGCTCTTCACTTGTATTTCGATTGACTGTGTAAGTATTAACGAGCTCGCAATGGTTTTTTTTCAACAATATGATAAAGGGAATTCGCGTAGTTTCCGGGAGATGAAAATATCTCTGGTATATATACGGGATAAGAGCAATTATGAGAGACCCTCGCGCAGTGTCTTTTATGCAGTGATATTATTTCGTTTCGATAATAATTCGAATTTTACTGATATAGATCTGTGGAGAGGATGCTCTTTGCCCAGAGTGCTGGTAATCCGGTAATTAGGAGACCATAGAAAATATGCTCAAGGATGGAAAACGGAAAACAAGAGGGAGAACTCGACGAAAATGAGCTGTGCATTAAATTCCGCTTCCGGTGAATAAGATAAATTAAAGAGCAGAGAGAGAGAGAGAGAGAGAGAGAGAGAGAGAGAGAGAGAGAGAGAGAGAGAGAGAGAGAGAGAGAGAGAGAGAGAGAGAGAGAGAGCTATGAGTGAAAAAAGCAACGTGGAATTCGATCGTGCTATAAAATGAACGGATAAATCGAGAAGTACCCGAAAGAGCTTGTGCAGTAAATATATTATATAGCGATAAGTGGTAACGCCTGCCCGGTAGGTCTCTCCACTTGGAGGCAGCGAGCAAGCGCGAGTACGCATTTTTACTCTCTCATATCTATCCAAGAAATCCATTTTCTATCCCTCTCTCACTCTTATTTCCTTTCTGCGAACTCTCTTTCCACGTTATTCGCATCGAAGCGCGAAAAAAATGATCTCTATTCACAAAGAGGGACTGGGTAATTGCGTAATTAATTACGGCTCTTATCCAACTAATGCCCCGTATCTTTATTTCCCCGCCGTTCTTTTTGAAAAAAAAAAGAAAGTAAGCGATACATCACCGTATCCTCGGGCCAGATCTTCCAATAACGTCGATACTTGCGTACTTATCGGCTAATTTATATTTACAGTGTGCATAAAATTGATCCGTTATGTTTAACCTGCGATTTTCGATCCCAATCATGCATATATCGTAAAGTAGATCACGAAACAGTGGCATGCACCAATTACCTGATCATTTACGATGACTGATTCAGCCAATGTTTATTTTTAACCGTGAAAAATGAAGTCAACCATTGTTGGTAGATATGAACTACGTATGAAACGTTCAAATGGCAGCAGAAAAAATATGCGTAGTTGTTAAAATACTTATTTAAAGATATTTTATCAATATTCATTTTTTGAAAAGAATGAATATATTTATATTTATATTTATATTTAGTAATATTTTCAACGACCCATCGGCATTCGCGATTCTCAAAGATTCGTCGAACTCTGTGGGGACCTACGTATCTCCGCAAAGGAATGTTAGACGAGGTTGAGAAAAAAAAAAATTGGTTTCTCCAAAACCACAAGAGCATCCAACGCGGTATATAATGCTAGAGAGATGCAGCAACTACTGAGAATGAGAAAAGGGAGGTAGAAAAAGGGGGGGAGAGAGAGAGAGAGAGAGAGAGAGAGAGAGAGAGAGAGAGAGAGAGAGAGAGAGAGAGAGAGAGAGAGAGAGACGGGTAGACATAAATGTCATAAGGGATGAGGTCTCGGGAGAATGGGAAAGGAGCAAAAGTCGAGAGGAAAAGGAGAAAAAGATTCGGCGTTAAAAAACGCGAACGAGGCAGAGAAGAGGATTGCCCCTCTTGCTCATCCCGAAAATGTATCCGACGAGTCTGAAATCTCAAGTAGCTGGCTACGGTCCTTTCTTTATGCAACTTCTCTATCTCTATCTCTCTCTCTCTCTCTCTCTCTCTCTCTCTCTCTCTCTCTCTCTCTCTCTATTTCTCTCCGTTTCTCAGATGAGCATAGTCATGGCCATCAGCACTGCAGGGTCTTTCCAGATGGAGTACTGCGTGATGCCTCGAGAAGCAGACAAGAGTCGGAGGTAGCCACGAGGATATTTCAACGGTCAGGACGAGATTGTTCCTCCCCATCGCGAGGAATATCCTCAATTTCTCTCTCTCTCTCTCTCTGACTCTCTGCAGTTGCGCACTCTCGCATAAATACGCTGACTCTGGTCCGTGTACACGACACTTCGTTATTTCAACTTTTTGTCTCTTCGTGACGAGATATTTTTAGTCCAGGTCACATAATGTTGAGCGTATATAAAGTCCGTGAATGAGACTCATGGGTTATTTCGTAACAATCCGAAGATATCAGATTATAAATTTTTGGTCGGACGCAAAGCTCCAAATTGTCTACTCAGAATGATGTAAATTTTACAGGGAAGATACATTATTGCTACGGGAGAGGCGCAAGTAGGATAATTATAAATTTGCGAATCCATTTGGAAAGCTTTTGTCCGATACGATTATAATGAGCGATATTTTTCTTTCTACTCCATATATACGCTGTCAGCTCTGCGCGTATAACCCAATGCCTATATAACCTGTCCCGTCGTATTCTGCCACCTCTATCACGTAAATGAGCCGTGAGGCAATCGCAAAAAGGAGTTACCGAGGACGAGGAAGAAGAACGAGGAAAAGTACGTTACGTCTGAGTGAAATAATAAATTCCGAAAGGGCCTAGCCTCAAGCTGCTGTCTGTTCTATATCTACGGAGGAATATGGAGGTAGGATCGGTAGCGAATATCTCCCATCGGTACGATCAATCGCGGTCTCGAAACTTGGCTCTCGTTTAGCTTGCAGACCATGTGTATATATGCGGCGAAAGAAATTACGTCCTTTGCGAATATAAGTTCTATCGTCTGTGTCACACACCGAGATATATTCGATCGCGCGAGAAGCTCTCCATTACACATCTCGAGAGCACTGTCTTGATCGCCGCATATAAACGTGAGCCAATGCACTTTCCAACCAGAGCCCACTTCGGTCCTCCATTTATAAATGTATACCTATAACCCGTAGTAAGAAAGCCTTGTGCAACTGCACAGATAGCGGCCACCGCTTCTGTACGGCTATACCGATATACATAAATATATATACATGGATATATAATGTGTATGCTACGGGGGGATAAGAACGATACGCGACACGGCCACGCGCGCACGTCTTTTCAGCGAAAGCTTCTCTCCCTCTCTCCTTATTTCCGTACTCTGCACTATATCTTCGGCGTGTGAGACATGAAAAATGCATCCGTCGGCCCTCGGAGGCACTTTGCCATTCGAGAATGCCGTCATGGTCCTCCAACCCCTAAAACTTAAATCACCACCGAACGCCAACCAGCCACCACTTTTCGGATCAAAAGTTATACCTGCTCGGGCACAAAAGTTTGCGACACACTCGTGCGCGATATGTTTTTGCCTGCATATGTGCTTTTTTCTTATCCGTGTATGCGACTTTTCTCTATTGTCCCTAGCTTTTCGTTGGCGACTCCGTATATGTGTGTGCACATTCATATTATTTTATGAGCATGTGATCATGCCAGAGCCCTCTTGCGATTTAACATGACTCTCTTTTACTATCGTCCACTTTACGGGATTTTTTTCTACATTGTTGCTACACCTTTCGTATACCTCCATGAAATGTCTCTTTACAATGTGCTTTTACACCGCATTGGCGTCCCTGCAATGATAATACTGCGAGCATTTTTGTTCTCAGTAAGAAATTTCGTTCCTTGTTATATTTCAGCAATATAAGCGACTTTATGATATAACTTTGCGAAACGAGTCCTGATTAATCGAGAATATCAAGACTTACGTCATCAATGAGAAAACCAAAATTAAAAAAAAATCTACTTACTCCGAGAGGAAAAATTATAAATGAGCAGAAAATCGCATCTCTTTGTTAAGTGAAAGAATTTAAGCTTCAGTATTCGAGTCTTTTTCTATACCCACAGGTTTTATAAATCCTCAGTACGTTTCCTATTATTTTTCGACAAGTTATGGAACTGTACGTATTTTTTTTCTTCCGTAACAATAACGAACTAAGCAATAAACGAACAGTCACATTGGCTGAAATTTCGGTATGAAAGGATACGTTGTTTCGTTTAAGGTGGAGAATAAGTAACCCAAAGTTTTGCCAAAGCATGCATTCTTCATTATTAAATCCCCTAATCCTAAAAGAAAATAAACATAATTTTCTGTGTATCCTATTAGTTTATGCTTGACGTAGAAAATAAAAGACGAAGAGTCGAAAATTTCGAGTGTCACATTCAATCCTGTTAAGGCCCCTGTTAATGGGCTGATAGGATCCCAGCAGAGAGTTCTCTCGAGTTACCTGGCTTCTTGACTGAAGAATCTCTTGATAATATCAAAGTTTACAGCTATCATAGCTCGACATGAACAAGTTTTGCACACGAGAAACCTGACGATAACGAAGACGATGAGGTTCGGAAAGTTTTGCCAGCCGAAGCTTCTCGTAAGACGAGTGGGCAAACGAGAGCCTCGCGATCGACTTCATTTGGCCGTTCAACCACGAAATTTTCAATAATTATAGGTTAGAATAGAGATCATACTGAAGGAGTGTCCGTTATCGTCTTCGAAACTGTACATTACGCATATGGGTATTGGTGCGGTTTTGATACACGTATGAAAAATTTCGTTTCAAACCGATTTTACGTTGACTTTCGCCAATTTTCACTCAATATGAAAAAAGATTTTTTTTCGATATTTCGAGATGAATAAGCAATTTTTTTTTTTAATCGAATTAATTATTAACCTTACCCGTACAACGCAAGAGGCACGCATATTCATGAACGTATGATAAATTACCACACCCGAGTGAAGAATGTACAGATTTTATTTTGTGATAATTTACAATAAAATATTTTTAAAAAACGAAGCTATCACGAACATACATGATTAATTTGAAAATTCGTAAAATATCTTTTATCTTTTATTATATGATCTTTCTGTAACATAATGAACGGGGCAAGAGAGGGGGATTCAGACATGGTGACGTTGAGATCCAGGTCAATTTGGTGTCGAATCGTTCTTGCATACATATATATATATATATATATACATATTCTGTAGGACCGGTAATGGGAGAGGGAGGTGCGAAGAAGAAAGATTTTCTCAGGACTCGGGAATCACCTTATCGCAAGAGGGCAAGGACTCTCCCTCGTCATCTCGTCTTATCCGCGGATCCTCGGGGGCTCTGACGACATTTAAAAGCCGGATTAACCTAAAGTACAGTCGAGTTGGCAATAGTGACGAAAGTGCCAGTTTCTTACCCACAGTCTTTCTCTTAACTTCATCTCATTGGGATCCCGCTCCGTATATCTCTAGCTCCTGACCTCACAAAAACTTGCAGCTTATACTCTCTGAGAGCTTATATACATATATGGCTATAGCTGTGAGTGTATGGGAGCAAAGCCATAAAGAATCGGATTCATTGAAAAAAAAATTTCTCGACGTTGATATTCGACTCAGTTACTCTTGTAAAATATGTGTGTCACAATTTAGCAAACTGTCGGGGAAAAAATGGGAACAAGTCGATTAAATTTTTACCTGCAATCTAGTTAATCAAAAGCTTTGATATTATACTTTATTTAATATATATGATACCCGTATGTATACATGTATACATATTGGGACAGTCATGTGCTGTGTAAATTTCCGGCAATCCGATGCGCATTGACTTTCGCATGATGCGCGAATGAATTTTATTGGCGAAACGCTGAATTCCGCGCGAACGAGCTGTACCGCATTACCATCGATGAGCTTCCCCGTTCTTCGCTCACTCACGTTTGCATCGGACGCTGGTCGCTCATATAAATAAATCATCGGTCCCCCGGCATGAGAGCCACAAGCATGACGAAGCATTAAATAAATTAAAACCCATAACCCTTCCTCCCGCTTATAACGGGTGACTACATTCCTCATCTCACCCTCTCGTTTCTACCCTTCACAGTGCCATCGCTCCTCTCTTTCCGTTTCTACACCCTAAAATTCCGTTAGATATCATCACCAGTGACCGATGTAACAGCCATAGCTATTTTTGTTGTTGATGGATTCGCGAGAATTAAATTGTCGTCTCCCACTTTTTCGCCTCGGCTATCTAATATTTTTTCGGTGTAATTTATGTAGTTCCATGCAGTATACGCTACGTAAGACCCGACGCCAGTACGTATGTACGCAGGGGAACAAGGTAGGGAAAAACTGGCCACCAGAAAAAAGCTGGCTAATTGTTATTTCCATGTTTAAGGCGGGTACGACAAAATATTATGGTATGGTATGGTTGTTCATTGGTTGCCATTGGTTACCGGAGTTATCGTGGCGCGTGGCGACGAATCAACATGATCCCGCTACGTCAACGGAGTTCACAGAGAAGTAACTCAATCGCACCAGCGAATTTCTCGGTAGAGGAAAGTGGGGCGAAGTGGGCAGCGAGGAAAAGTGGACACCTCGACGTAAGATGGAAAACTTAATTTTTTTTTTCAAAATCTTTTTTCCTTTAAAAATTGATGATAATTTTTTAAAAAAATTTTCTGAAAAAAAAAAAAAGATTTTTCGTGAACATTTCGTTCTCAATTTTGACGCATCGGTCTTTTTTTTATCCGTTTATCAAATTAATCCACATTTTTCATTTTTTCTTTGTTGCATTAAATTTTGATTTCTATAATTTTTTTTGTGTCCGGTTTTACCACAACTTCCCGAACTTTCATTGTTTTCAGCGGAGTCACGTTACGTATACCATTTCGTCGTACTCACCTCAATAACAAAATGCAAATTGGCCATTTCTTTTTTTGGTGACCGGTTTTGCCCTACCTTCCCTTACTGTCCAATTTATAAAATCATCGAAGCCGATTACCCTCTGGGCCAGCAAGAATGTTTGAGAATACGAATGAACTTTGTGTCCATCATCATCATCATTCGTTGGTAGTGTATAAATGAGATGATTATATAGTTGGATTGAAATAAATTCAATCTGGATCAATAATAATTTATTTGCATTCATCATACTCTTTTGAAGATAACAATGAGCTCTCAGCGAATTGGCCAAATAAGATTAATTTATATGATATTTAATATTATAATATTTAATATTTAATATATAATATTTAAATATTTCGACGATAACATATCAATACTTAATGGCTATTTGGCTAGATAATAAATAGCAAATTTCTCAGCACATTAAATTATATTTGCTGTTACTAAGAGATACTTCAAAGTTACGAAAGACGCAAAAAGTCTTTTCGTTTTATATTGGGGAGGTTGATACCTTAATTAATGCTCGTGAGGAATTCATGCGTGGTGTACGAACATGTGATAAGCATGCGAGTATGAGTAACCGCATTTTTCCAACTACGACATTCAATTATGCAGCGCATTACCGAGAATCGAGGAGTCTTGTCATGCACGTCAGGAGCGCATGGCACATTAATGCACGCATGCGACCCTTGGCGACCATTTTACAGTCGGTGCAATATATATATATGAAAATCGAGGGTTGCGAAAGGGCTTGCATACATACTGCGGCACCCTATAGACTGCGATATATATGTATCTATACATATATACCGAACCAGATACAGATATTGTATTTATCTCATGATATATATGTTTTTTTTTTCTCCGATAGACAGAATGTGTTTATTCACTCGGGTACGCATGTAACAATAAAGGACGAAGGTCTATGCGACTATAGCGTATACGTTTACGGATAAATTTATTACAGGCGCTGAGGATACCGATCGTTGCTCTCTCGCGAGACTCGCGTTATAGATCGACAAGGCAAAGAGAAATCGCGAATTTGCACAATTGAATCTCCGCTTATTGCACTTTCAGGGCGATATTCGCAATGCAACAAATCCTCGAAAATACACGCTCAGAGTAACACTATTGAACATTCAATATTATATGTATATATATTTATACAAACATGTGTATGTGTGTATAATTAGAGCTCGTGGATTTTGCTGGGCGAAAACATACACGTACGTAGTATCTGATTGTTGGAAGTTCGCTAATTGGCGAATTGTGTATAGCGCGTGACTCACGACCAGTGCATGACGTCAGTGAGTCACGTGGGTGTAAGAGCGGAGGGCTGTTTTTGCCCTCTGAACCGAGGGTCTTGTCAAATTTGCACGCAAATCTAACAAACGCACGCACGTACACAAACTCATGTCCATTATCCACGTCCGCTGTGCGTCTAACTAAAATCGTTTTTGTTGTTTCGCTCTTTGTTTCTCTCGTTTTGCCTTTTACCTTTTAGTCGCAAAACCCTGGCGCATTCTCGAATCGTGCATATGTTGCAAACTCAATCCACCGTCACATTGGTTTTTTCGCCGCTGGACGTGCGCATTCTACGTATACACACATTTTGATATTCCCGATAGTATGAAACGTGAGGCACACCGGAAATCGTATATGGGGTAGTCGCACGGCATTACCGAGAAGTCGTAATGGGCGAGTGAGGAGTAGTTTTTTTTTTTATACAAGGGTGGTTGATGTTGGTGCATGAAAAATTCAAGGTATATACGCTGCGGTGTTTGATGTTACACGGGGTTTTTGCGCCACGGATCAGTTATCACGTATATTCGTACGCTATACGATATCAACGCATATGACGAGCTGAATGACAGAACTGTAGTAGGCCAGGAGGGAGAACTGTTGCTATGAAATATCATTTAGATGCTTTTGTGAGGAAACAATGACGAATAGCTGAGGAAACAATGTAAATATATTAACGTTTTTTTTTTTTTTCGAATTATCAAGAATAATTTGGGATCATTATCAATTTGATAATTACTTTATCGGAACAGTCGGCATGCGAAAACAGTTGTTGCAAATATCCGAAAATTTCATTGTATATAATTTCGTTTTTCATCGCTCAAGTCTCTGCGTAATTTTTTCTTTGCTCATTTTTTTTTTTTCAATTTTCTTTTTCCCTCTCGGTCTCTTGAGTCTTCTATCAGCGTTTGAACGAGTTCCAAGTAGCGTCGTATCCCCCCCGAGTTTCACGACCGCACGATGACGAGAAACTTGAGCCCTCGTATGTATTATATATGAGAGTGATGGATAGAGGAATATAGGATGAGCATTCTTTATCGTCTTCTCCACAACGAGACTACACTCCCACACGAGTGTTTCTATACACACGTCAGGGCGGTATATATAAGGGCGAAAGATTGAAATCCATCGATACATCGCGACTGCGAGGCACCGGTTGATGCAGGGGAGCAACACTTCATCGTTAGATCGTAAATAAATCCGGCCTCTCGTTGCTTCGCATATATTCGTGAGCGTAGGTTCGATTTTAACTGTGGGATACTACATTTTTGTGGACCATAAGAAGCCATTTATCGACAGATGAGTATAAGTATATTAGGGTGTTTCAAAAGAATTTTTTTTTTTTTTATTTTCCTGCGGGCACATGGCTAAATGGTTACTTGGTACCTAAAAATAAGATTCCCAAAAGCTAAGTGCTGTAGCTCAAGTGCTAACGTATGCTAAAACGTTTTTTATAAAAAAAAAAACAGTGAAAATTTGCAATTAATAGGTTTCAAATCTAGGTTATTGATTTTTTTCTCAGAAAATTCTTTACCAGTACAGCTCGATTAGAAAAATGTCTATCGGTCCGAAGTTCATCCTCCCCTCAAAACCAAAGTTCATTTTACATCGAAAAAAAAAACACTGTTCTCCAAAACCTGTATCGTAAGGTTCTAAGCACACCGTTGGTCCGATTCTAGCTTTCAAATGTCTCATTCTCCTCAGACATGATTTCTACATCTTTTGAACGCGGGGATCTGAAAAAAAAATTATCTAAAAAGTTACAGCCAATTATCTAAAATTATCAAAATTTGAGTTACTAATTTGCAAGTAACATTGCCAAATAAAAAAAAATCCCCTGGTTTACATGATGGGGAATTTTGTTTCTGAACAAAATGAGCCCTTAACGACTTACAAATTAGTAACTCAAATTTTGGGAATTTTAGATAATTGGCTGTAACTTTTGACAGTTATTTTTTTTTTCAGATCCCCGCGTTCAAAAGATGTAGAAATGATGTCTGAGGAGAATGAGACGTTGAAAGCTTGAATCGGATCAACGGTGTTCCTAAAACCTTACGACACAGGTTTTGGAGAACAGTGTTTTTTTCTATGTGAAATGAATTTTGGTTGAAGGGAGGATGAATTTTGGACCGATAGACATTTTTTCTAATCAAGCTATACTGGTAAAGACTTTTCTGAGAAAAAAAAGTCTAAACCTAGATTTAAAACCTAATTTAATGCGATTTTTCACTATTTTTTTACAAAAAACGTTTTAGCATACCCTAGCACTTGAGCTACAGCACTCAGCTTTTGGGAATCTTTTTTTTTTTGGTACAAAGTAACCATTTAGCCATGTTCCCACAGGAAAATAAAAAAAAAAAATTTAACTTTGGAACACCTTAATATATATATAGTTTCGCTGAGAATTTTTTTTTAAAATAATTATTTAATGATATAATTATAAATAATTGTTGAAAAAAAGTAAATCTAAATTGAAGATGCCTTTTTCGAAATTGGTTACAATTTTTATCATTTCACAATACTTGTTTGCTTTAAATAAGTTTGCGGTTGTTTAGAATTTATTTATTTGTTTGTTTACTCGGTTGATAAGCAATGCTGGCTAAATTTTCGCCAATTTTTGTGTATTTATTTTCAAAGAGTTGGGTGTATCCATCCCAACTCGACACAGCCCCCAATTCGGTGCGAGCTGAACTCAACACTTTAAAATTCACCATTTCACCGGCTCAACATAACAAAATTCACTACTTTATTTGTTTGTTTACAACCGATATATTTGTTTGTACCTTAAGGAGTAAAAATATGTAGTCTAATGAGAATCAAGATAAGTCATATTGCGGTCAATTTTTGCGATAACCAGAAAGTGCAAGCGAGGTCGGACACTAAAGGTTAGTAGTTGGGTTGTATACCGCCGAGATATGAGTTTTACCTTGAGGGGTATAAATATTTAGTCTATTGAGAATGAAGATAAGTCATATTTCGGTACAACCGGGTACTAACGAGATGGAATCAGCCCTCCTTGAAATTTTAATTGCGTGAAAAATTCACCGAAATAAGTCTTATCTTGACGTTTAATAGTCTGCATATCTAAACCCCTTAAGGTAACCAGATGAACCTCCTTTTTTCAGATACGGTAATATCAACGCAAAGTTTACGAAAATGTGCAAGCGAGGCAATAATATTGATATTTCGAAATTAACGCTGCGCACGGTTGTTTACACGAAGTCTCGACGAGAAAGGGTATTTCAGAGACACGAACGATGCCGGCGATATATAAGCCAGGGCATCATTGCGTACTTGCCAATTATGAAGTAACGACTGATTAGAGGCTCGCAAAGGAGAGAGGTTTCATTAATCACCCTCCTCGGAATTACATCCCTTCATTACCGACGGGTTTGACTCAGAGAACGTTGATCTTACAGAGGTTGGTCCGGGATTGGCGAAAACCTGATCCCTGCTAGGGACATCGAGATATTAGTGTTGGGCTCGTGACTATACTAATTATATGGTGTGTCGATAATCATTCGTCGGTAAACAAACGAAGACTGCGATAATGAGAAACGCCAGTGGGAGAAATGCGATATTGTATTATGCGCTAAAATTTCGATTGACGTATTCCCACATTGTTGTAGAAAACATATCGTCTCGAGCTCGAGATAAAACAAAAAATAATTAAAAATACATGAGATTGATAAAAAAAAAAAAAAAAACTTTTCAACCAGCTTCATCGAAGGAGTATCTTTGGATAACTCTTCAAAACTTTCGACAATCTCAATATCTTACTATTGATACGGCGTCTTTTAATTCTAAAACTAAAAAAAGAATTTTTGGTTTGAAGCTCGAAAAAAACTGGCAAAAAAAAATATGACCAGCTTAGTGATATACAGTAAGAAAAAGGGAGTTGATTTAGTGATGAGATGAGCATATGAAAAATAAAGCACCATCAGATTGGAGATGGTAAAAATCAGGACTTTGGTGAAGTTTGCATGGATTGCCAAATAAATAAAGTACATCTGTTATTTTGGAGATAACGTCGAAATCTGGCAATGGTAGAACCACTTGAACCAACATTGAAAAGGTTGGACCTTCAGCACAAATTATTAACACCACAATCATTGTAGATTGTTATACACGGACTGATAGATAGACACAGAGAGAAGGTCGACCGTAAAGCCAACCGCAAGGAAGAAGTACGTTTTCATTGAAATGAATCTCCGATTTGACGAAGCTGGGGGATGTACGTAGCTCCCGGAGAAAGCGAAGAGTCAAGAAGCTACTTGAATCTGGTGTAACAACTAACAGGGTTTGTACCGTTTCGGGGCAGAACCGGGTGAGCAAGCGAGCTCTCTACCAGATCACTGATTACTCGGTTCGATTTGCCGAGAGATGAGTCACCGCAAAATTCAAGAGACATTAATTAACCCCAGGCTGTGGCACAAGTAATAATTAGCGAAACGTTCCAATGGAGATATAGAGGAAGAGAGATATATATATATATATATATATATGTATATATATATAGGAGATAAGAGAGATCAGCCCTTCGACGGTTCTCATTGGAGCTAAGAGTGTCCGACAAAGACAGATACAGAAGAAAGTGACTGGAGAACGAGTCTTTAGGCGTGTGTCGTACGGGCGAGATGAGAGCCCGCGATTCCGGTAGATGTTGATACCGCATTTTCCAAACGAGCCACTGGGATAAAACTTGCCGGAAGAAATTAGAATTCGGACGGTAAGTTCTCTTTCTCATGATTATATCGTACTCTTTCTATATCTCACTTTGTCGGCTGTAGGTACTTTTCTTCTCTGGATAAAGGAACACAACCGTGGCAAAACGAAACACTCCCTTCCCCCCATCACTCTCTCTCTCTCTCTCTCTCTTTCTCTCTCTCTCTCTCCACCGTCTCTTAGGACAATGCGACGTAATATAAAAAAGTAAAAGAGAGATATAGAGCGAAAGAAATATACAGCCATGCTGTGTGCTGCCGCAGCGAAAATTAATTGTGGCAAAAGTATAAGAAATAAACGGAACGGGAGACATCGTCGCTGAGTGCCCGAGCACATTGGCTCCTGTGCCTTCTGACTCCACAGTCCGTGCAGTTGGAAAAATGAAAATAGTCGAGTAAGAGAGTGCGAAAAATAGAGGCCCGAGGAAGAAGAGCAACGTGTTTACGAAAATTAGCAATTCTAATATCTGTGCCGTAGCGAGAGACAAATTTATTAATTAAGTCAAAGTGGTGGAAAATATAGCGGGAGATGGAAATGGTGAGTAGAAAATTTCAAAGGAGGGGAAGAGAGAGAGAGAGAGAGAGAGAGAGAGAGAGAGAGAGAGAGAGAGAGAGAGAGAGAGAGAGAGAGAGAGAGAGAGAGAGAGAGAGAGAGAGAGAGAGAGAGAGAGAGAGAGAGAGAGAGAGAGTAAAAGATAGAAAGACAGAAAGAGAGGAAGAGAGAGAGAGAGAGAGCCAAGGCAATGAGTACAGCGAGAAAAATCTCTTCGTTTATTTTCTCTTGAAAATTACGAGACGGCTCCCGCGCGAATCAGCTGAAATGGAGGGCTGAAATGTTAGAGGAGGATTCGGCTAGCCGACGGTGCAGAAATAGAGAGGGGGAAGGTCTAAGAGACGGCTAGAGAGCTTCTGTGCACGCGAACCCCAGCTTCATAGCACGCTGCTCAGCAAGAAACTTTTAATTCAGTAACTTCCGGATTAAATTATCACACTGGTTGAGAAGAGCTGGATAGCGGCAATACCAGAGGAAAAGAGTGAGAGAAAGAGAGGAGCAAGAGAGGGGGCAAGAGACAACGATTGTCTTAGGAAAGATTAAAAGAAAAAGAGGTCGACAGCCGTGAGTTTGCGCATCCCAGCTCGTTAATCCATACACCGAGAGCTCTGTTTATATATATAACGGTAATTCTGATGCTGGTCTGCTCTGTACACCGGGCGATATTCCTCTCTTTACTCACTCTCTACCCCCGGTACTTTGAGGAATCAACGGCACGCACCACCGCGGGAGAGATGTGTCCCGCTGTCTGTCTTGCCTCTCTCCGGGAGTTCCCGGTGCGGGAGTTCATCTCCACAGAGAGCGAAATCCTTTTTGTACGAGCAATTCGCGCTCGGTTTAACTCCACTGAAAACTGATGGTAACGCACCCTTCATCTTCCGACAGGTCGATGCTGTCTCCCTTCCCACAACCACCACCTTTTATCCTCTCATTCCTGCTTGTATCGTCACATATTTTTTGCTCATTTTCGTCACTGATTCTTTTCTTTGCTCCCCATCTGCACATTTATTAACATAATTGCACAGTTAACTGTGTTCGTACAAATTGAAATTGATCTCTCTGTTTCATAGCCGTTGCGAAAAGGCATAATATTTGTTGTCGTATGCAGGCTTGAAATAATTGATTTACTATCGGCTATAGTGACATTTCAGTGCGTGCATGCACTATGAAAATTCCTAATCCCATATTGATATTACTTTGAGAATGATTCAGAAGGGTTTACTATCCGATGATCCGGGAATGAGAGTAGGAATATCAACTGAAAGGGACGAGTAGAGAGCTTAAACTTTGTCTCCATAACACCCGGCTCTTGTGTAACTTCCCCCTGTTCCCCGTGCTTTTTGGTCAAGAGAACAACGTCCATGAAACATCCGGGATGGACGGAAATATACGTAAATAGATGTAAAGAAAATGTGCACGAAAGCGAAGGCAAACGAGTAAATGGGAAAGTTGAGCATGGAAAAAAGAGGAAAAAGAGGACAACGAGCGAGCAAGGGGAAAAATATAGGACAGACAGAGATAGGAATCATAGAGACATAAGGATAAGATGTTAAGCAAAAGAGAGCTTCGTGTATATACATAGCGGCGGCGCACGCGAGGATAGCTGCATCCAAAACAGGGATTTCAAGGAAGGCCCGGCCACGGTTGACTGGATAAAATATCCTTCATTGCTATTCCCGGAGTTCCGAGATTCCCCAACTCTCGCCAATCCTCTCCTTCTGGGTCTGTATATAGTGTAAAAGTCGAGAGAAGCAACGCACGCTTCTTTCTAGCGGGATACAGCGAAAGCGGACCCTCTACCGGCCTCTGTATATAACCGGAGAGACGGCTTGGCAGAAAAAGGATGTGGTAGGATGAGGAACTCTCATCCTCCTTCCTTTTTCGGAAAGAGGGGGTACGGATAAGAAGACAAGGTGGATGCAGGATCTGGAGGATGAGCCAAAGCAACGAGGGGCTTGCTCAGGCTACCTATAGATAGAAGTATAGTACCCAGATATGGCGGGTTAGTGGTAGTTTCGAAGTGGTACTGGCTCTGGCATGGATGAAGAGAGAAAGAGATGTGCGCACGATGGATGGAAGAAGAGCATGGATAGGAGAGAGAGAGAGAGAGAGAGAGAGAGAGAGAGAGAGAGAGAGAGAGAGAGAAAGAGCCCGACCGAACGGAAGAAAGCCCACCACGACTGCTGCTGCCTCGGCAACGGGGGCGCCCTTGCGCCAAGACGTTTCAGCAAAAGGATGCTTGCAAGGAAAAGGTCCTGCATTGCGACAACTAATGAACCATCTTGGAACGGACCCCTGAAGTTCCACGAGACGTGACGGCGCAATGCAGTCAACCAGTCTCTCCCCCAGACTTTTTACTAAACCACGTCTGGTCCTTTAACACTACCACCATCACCGGTAGGTGAGTGCCGGAAGCGATGACAGTGGTGGAGGCAGTGACAGCCAAGCCGCTGTCACTGGGACCACGTCGTCGAGTGAACGAAACCTTCGCATCCTTAACTCCGGTGTTCAGACCAATTGAGATGGAGGAGAAAAAAAGAGAACAGCGCACAGGAGACTTTCGGAATGGCAAAAAAAAATACTCGTATAGATGACATAGGCACCCTTCATAGTGCGCCTGTGAGGCAACGAACATCTTTCATATAGCTGATAAGACTCTACTATCTCTTCTCCTACTTCATTCATATGTATGTATATAAGCCCATTAGGCTTTTCTCTGATGTTTGAATTTGCATTTTCCTCCTGGATGAATCTAATGAGGTCGTTCGAGCTAGACTATCGTATGCCGGATTGGAAGGAACGACACGGTAGATTTCCGCAAAATACAAAAAAAAAAAGAGAGGTAGAATATTGTAGATTGAGTAGAAGAAACAAGACGTATACTTTGCTCGTTCTTTCTGTGGAAGGTCGTACGTTTTCACGAGTCCGATACACAGTGAAGGTTACCGACCATTCCCATGGAGTATCTTCCACAATATATATATATGGTGTACCATTTTCCGCAATTTCTCGTTATTGTCGTTGCTCGTGAAGTTCAAGTTAGAACTTTTGATGTGCATACTGTGCACACAAGTTTGTAGTTTGAAAAAAAATTTTGACGTGAGCATAATATGGATCCACCGTCCCTCAGAGGCTCAATACCGAAGGGACGAGAATGAAGCAGTGCAGTGGATGCAGAGAGGATTCAAGGATTGCGCCATTCCGGTCTTTGCTGACCTCAGCAATAAAGGGGATTCACGGATCAAGATCCCGAGGAGCATCCCACGAATCCTACGAGCACTCCGAAAATTCTTGGATAGTGCTTTTTTCTTACAATTTTCCTCACTTTCTCCTCTAGGCTACGGTTGGGTTTTTTTTTTTTTACGGCTCTCTCGCACGCACACTTTTGCTCGCACTAGTAATTGCGTTAAAGTGGACGAGGGTTGCAGAAAACTTCCCCATGCTATGCGGAATAATAAATTCTCGGGGCGGTAGCGAAAGTTAGGGTTCTCGTTTTAGGGTCCGTTAGCGAGAGTCACAGCTCTTTCACTCCCCGAATATCTATATACTGCTGTACAAAGCGTTCTTTTCTTCCATGTTATATGCTCAGACATGACGCAGGGAACGTGATTCACCAGACCGTTAAATCGAAAATGATTAACATCATTGCTTCCTCATAAACAAAGCTTTATTTTCATGAAAATCCAGTGATTTTCATTGGCTTTTACAGTGTTCCCTGCAGCTTATGTAATGGCGCTCCTGTTTGCCAGCAATGAGATCATCACAACATGTGGGTCAATTTTTCACCCTAGCTCAACACATTCAGGTCCTTGGGACCCAAGGGCAATGTGCAAATTTCTATAAAAACAATACTATGTTATGGCAGCTGGAAGAGGTAGTTGAAAATGTTCCACCCAATGTCTTCCTGAAAAATTTAATTTGACTGTTTACTGCTTTTTTAAATTCTATTTATTTTTCAACACGTAATTCTTTTTTGCAAGGAGAGAGCTCGAGGGGGAGAGCGAGAGAGCGAGAGAGAGAGAGATGAGAGAGTGTCATATAATTATCCCGTAAACGCCACACTAGTGCAAATTTGCACCACCTAAAATTTCTTTTTTGTGAATTTTTGAACATTTTTGTTCTGATTTTGTCGTATTTTCACTGAATGAATAATATTTATCGCATTTGAAATTATAACCTTCGGATTCCTGAGAAACTATTACCCCAAAAAACACTGGTTATCGAATAGTTTTAGATTATTTATACGAGAGTTATAGTACATTGAAAATGTAAAATCCCAAATCGCACTAGTGTGGCATGTATGCATGCTCAATAGAGGTGTGGTTTTTACGGGTTATATTAGGCTGGCTAAGTCCATCGTCAATCGTCAAGCTGATAAACCTATCTATACCTATGTTTCTCGTAGTCATTACACCGTCTCTGCTCAATCTTTTGCTATGTATGCAGTATAGCATGTCGTAGAGATGCTGAAGAGGCAATGATACAATCTTATCTGTG
Organism: Rhorus exstirpatorius; assembly: GCA_963564615.1. Lineage (NCBI taxonomy): Eukaryota > Metazoa > Arthropoda > Insecta > Hymenoptera > Ichneumonidae > Rhorus > Rhorus exstirpatorius. The sequence goes on from OY751315.1 coordinate 18,746,885, forward strand.
ATCTGAGTCTTGGGGATCGCGCCCCGGCGCGCCGTTTGGCCGATTGAGGTCATCGGCTCTCTGTGTGTAGTGTATGAATAGTCCATTTGGATAAGATCCGGTCCGGTTCGATAAAGCGGTGAGAGGATATATCGTATTCTGGCTCCACAAAATCTTCTGAAATCATCAACTATCTAGCCACTATAGACGCTTTGAATGAAGTCATTTAGTTTTCCTACAAACTATCATGGAATCTGCAGTGTACACCCACATACTCTTTTCTATCACACCATCTCTGGTTGGACGCACACGTCAATCGTATATAATTTGATACCTCCATCGCAGCCTTTCTTTCGAAAGTTGCCTAGCATACGAGAGGGAAGGAGGAAAATAGGGAGAGAGTAAAAGAGAAAGGGAAGAGAAGTGGACATAGATCGCCAAAGTCACTATCGCGGTTCTGCACAATATCGGTAAAGTTTATCCACGGTTAACGAACTTTTGATGGCTTAATCTTGGCTGGCCTCGTCAAGAGGGAGAGGGGGGGGGGGAGAGGGGGGGCCATAAGCTCAACGCACCGGCACAAGTGGTACTCGGGGCTCAATGTTGTGGTTGTGTTTTTTTCTCTCTACGCCCAAAGAGTAAAAAGAAAAAAAAAGTTTTTGCGGCAATCCATGAGAACGTGTCTGATAGCCTAATATGTTTCACATATCCCCGCAATATGCTCCTGCGGCATACCACCGTTCTGCTCATTCTTCTCTCTTCTCTCCTCATATACCCACGCCACGTCCCAACATCGCTGCAAACCCTCGCATCATCAAGCAAGTGGTCGAATCCAATTCCAGTTTCGTAAGTCGCACAAAGTTTGTCCAACTCAACGAGAGCCGTTGTCGTCTAATAGCCTTGGCCAAGGGTGGCCCGTTTCAGTTTTCGCTTCTCATCACAAACGCGTATACGTCATACACTTTTTTACAACACTGTATATTTTCTTCTTCTCCCTTATTCAACCGGCTTCAATACTCCTTTGTTTATGGCAGAACGATGAAGGATGTTTTTACGTATATCATAGAATTTATGATGCATAAATTTACGATGAAGTTGAAATAAGAGTGATGTGAAACGCAGGGGATAGACAAAATAGTTTCTACCGAGATATTGGCAAGAAGTATCATGATGGTGTCGTAGCATCGTTTTGACGTCGAATCCATTCGTGAAAAAAAAAAGATCACGAAGTAAAAACGTTTTGTCGTGAAATGTCTTGCATGGGGCGATAAAAAAATGACTTAAAAAAATGTACATTGAAAGTACAACGTCAATGTCAATGTCACCTTGACATGCAGTTGAAACAAATATATTCGATTTTCTTCGTAGCGGTACCTCGTTACGATCACTTTGATGCACAAGCTCGTCGCAGACATGAGCACTGATATTTTGTCAATTAGTAATCACAAGTCGGTTGGAAAATACATAGCATTATATAATTTTACAGTGAAACCATTATAAAATCACTCCCTGGGAAATTGCGCATAATTTCATGCACTGAAATGTACTTCGTTAGGGATGTACTTATCATTCGAAACTATGAATAATTCGTTAAAAATATTTTATGAGAATGTACAGAATCCAATACTAATATTTGATTCCGTTAGAACGTTGTTCGCAAACTTCTGTTCATTACATTATGTAAAATTTTGTGTCACAATAATTCTCCATTTCAGTTGAAAGTTGAAAAGATATACCAGCAGAGAAGTAGAAAGATAGCGGTTTTTAAAATTGTTCCTCAATCATCCGAGCTGGACAAAGCCAGAGATTTTGCGAAGTTCCTTTTAGACGTTCTTCATCTTCGGTTCCGTCTTGACCTCAGTATTAACTCATTTTCACCGAATTTACACCATGCCTATCCCATCTCACTCATACAGGTTTGATTATCGAGAAAAGAGAAAACTACAGATTTACTCCATCCCTTCTTAGCTCTCATTATCTTGCACTTCCTTATTTCATCATCCTGACCGTATCAGCTATGTATCCACGTAGCTCTGATCACCTACACAGTGTTATCCACTCTGGCTGTTTTGATAGCTTTGCATAATATTGATTCAATAATAACGGTGGAATTAGCCGCTACTTGGTGAAGCGAGATCTCTCGAAATATGCAGGTGCGGAGCGGACCGCTGCACGAAAAATGATGGATGATCCACAAGAAGTGTATGAACTTGTAATAACAACGCGAAAACATGACCCAGCGATAGGGAGTATGACGGGAGAAATACACTATAGAAGAGCAACCCAGAGAAGAGCATAAGGAGCAAATGCTAAAGATTTCTTTGCTGCGTATGCTTCGCGAGAGGGATCAAGGTGGAAGCATGACGGGCGGTAGAGGTTGCGGTATAGTTATATAAAGGTATAGCGGTAGCAACCCTGCAGAAGCCCATACCGCTACCAACCGACGACCATCAGCAGGAACGATGGAGAGGTGCTGCTGCCGGTGGTGGTTGGTGATGGAAGTGCGGCGTTGTGGTAAGAGCGCGAGAGGGCGTGGTTTTCCGGCTTCATTTCATCCTTTATGCCATGCGGCACAAGCTCCAGGGGGTTGAGAAGAGCCGGAAAAGCGGAATGAGGAAGCGGCACGCTGAATTATAACCCCTTGCAAGATACCATAGAATGCAAGCTTAAAATTATACGGTCGTGAGTCCCACTCCTCCGCCTCCTCTCTCAGCCGTACACTTGTATCTCTCATAGCCTTGCGACCCCCTTTTACTCATCGTGCTCATTCTATCTCTTTCATCGAGCCATATCACGGTGCTGCTTTAAAAGAGACTGCGCTGCACTGATGCGAGAGATTTTGGGCTCTAAGAGAAGACAAGCACACAATCTTCTCTCAAAACACAGCATAATCTCTTTTCTTTCCTGAATTCATCGTTAGTGCTAATCCGATCGGATATGATCCATAATGACATTTTATTTTCCTTGAAAATATCCCTCCAATCATCATATTCCTTTCAATCTCAAGACATATTAAATCTTCCGAAACCGTCATTGTGAGTTTCTACCGATCTCGCTCTCACGCTTGTGAGAGACCGTCTTTATCGTCGATGGTTTCGCAGCGATTGCTATATTCTTCGCAAGTTTATGGGGCCTTAAACATCCAATTAAGGTGCCAATAAAACCGTGGCAGTGACCAACTGCTTGTTAACGATCGGACGTTATATGGGTTTACGTTGACGACCTTCAAACGAGAAGAGCTCGATATTTGCTGAAACTTCTATTGAATTGTCAACTATAGCTATCTCTGGCTCACGACGAGTCATGAAAAATATTCCCCATATAGACCCAGATAATTCTACAAAGAGTCATAATCCGAATGAAAAAAAGAAATCGGAGATGGAGATTGAGAGATAAAATGCAAGCGGTATAAAAGGTCTCGGGTTTTGAGAAGCAGTTAATCTTTTCGGTTCAATGAGTGCCTGAGACCGTACGAATTAGTTCGTATCAAGTGCATTGTCTTCTTTTGTGCCTCATTTTTTATGCTCTGCTTTGGGCCCGTTGGTCGGCCCATTCGCGGTTACATTGTCGATCTCCACCCTTCAACCCTTTACACCTTGCCAGTTCACCCAGAGCACTTCATAGCATATGGTCGGATTATGAGCTGCCTTTTATTTTGTACTCTCGCATTTTTTTATAGAAACAGGTATTCGGTTTAGGGTTAAAGATTTTTTCACTGCACGAAAAAAAAAAAAAAAAAAAAAAAAAAAAAAACGGTCGAGATAGAACGTGCGCCAAAACTAGAAGTGTATGCTCGGAGAAATACTAGCGATCTATGGAAATTCGATATCCTGATTCCTCTTGTCAACCCTACGACCTCGTAAACCGTTGGACATTCTTATTTCTCCAACACAAGTATATTTGGTATAGTCCCGGACGTGAATAAGACATACATGTCGACTTGTTTCATGAACAATATTGCACCGTTAAGCCAAATAAAATACGGATACCCATATAGGTGGGTTTCTCACCCGGTATACGTATGTATATAGAGAATAGTTCATCCGACCTGACAGATCATTTGAAAAGGATAAAGTTTTTTTTTCTCTCTGATCGTATGTCTGGCACGTGGCACGGTAAAAAAAAAGAGAACTTGATGGGTTTGTGTTGATACTACAAAAACGACATCTACAACCCCTCGACTTTCGTAGACCCCGTCCCTTTCAAACACAAGTATAACACATGATGTATATGTATGTCATAAACGTGCACTCACACACTTTTTTCAGTTCGAAAATAAGAGTCTTGTTTACACGCGGTCTTTAGAAAAAGACTCTACCGCGCCTATCAAACCCTCGTGGTATACTGCCACATGTGCCTCTCTTTGTATAACTTGATTGAACGCAGGTAATTTTCGGAGCAAGAGACAGAAAAGTTGAAGCTACTAAGGAACAAAGGAAAGAAAAAGATACGACACAGAATAAACGGCACAAGTTGGGCCCAGCGCAGTCGCTGTTATGTTTTCAGAGGTCCAGTCGGATCATTCACGAATTTCTCTTTTTCGCCTCGTCCAGTTTTCTCGCACTTTCCTATTTCTGATTTCTTATGAAAGAGAAACCTACGTACTATTCCATGGCAATGATATCCGTACGGCTTCGACATTTAAGTAGCGAGAGGCTGAACGGATATCATTGCCACGCAACAGAGAGTACTGCTACCAGGTTCGGCCCCTGTTTGCTATTTATGACCACCGAATTATTTATTATTATTTCGTAGCCACCCTTCGTCTCACCGAATATGAGAGAATGACTGGTCGACTCCCTCATCATTGTCAAATCTATCTGCTTTTGGGAGCAGTTCTTTCTTCAGCCACTCTCATTGTTTACGCGTCCGTCCCTCGGTCTTCCACCATGAAATCTTGACCTTTTGTTATTTAAAAATAACCATGCTTTGTTTATGTATCGTAAAATTTATCTGAACTTACGCTAGAAATAACATAGAGAAATGTTTGGTTGCTCAACTTGTGTCACAAAATTTAATGAAAATCACTTTCGGTTTTTAAATGAAATTCTTAACTAAATCGCATTATAAATGATAAGACGGATAAAGGAGGTAAGGTCTTTGCTATCCGCTTAGTGTTGTGCGTCACTTCGTTTCTTGTTTATCCAACTCCTTCTTCTCTTTAATTTCCAGGAGCTCACTTAATCTCCCTCGCTCTCGCTCTATAATATACACACACACACACACTCTTACTCGCTAAATTTGTTTCTTCTTTCCAATCTATTTCATCGATCCCCTGGATCAAACTAATTCGTTATAACCCATCGCCGTTGTCGTCTACTTCTTCCGATATTCTTGTACCGGTCAAAGTTACAACGAAAAACGAATGGGTGCCTCTCGTGAGCAGCATTTTCGAAAGTGCAAGCGAATCCTCTCTCGGAACGGTCGAGCTGGCGGAAAAGTTGAACGCTTAAATATTCATACGGAGGCGGGGGTGTTGAACGTCGAGGAAGAAGGCACGCCGCATACACCCGAACCAAACTAATATACGTATGCTGATGCAAAGTCGAAGCGCAGAGGATGAAACAGAGGACGCGAGGTTAAAAACGAAAGGGAATGAAAAATATAAGTCCCAGTTCAAATGCCGAAAAGAGAAATGTCCAAAACAAATTATCTGTATAGCCAAGGATGCGCGCATATGCAGAACAGGCACTTTGCAACAAAGTGATACTTTGCAAGTATTATTTATCGCAATCACGCAACCCATCGCCGATTGTGAAAAAAAAAAACTAAAAAAAAGGGAGCTCTGCGATATAGTTTCGTCATTCAAAGTGGCGAACAAATTGCATGTAAAAACGACACAAAAATAGAATTCAATTTTTACCTTAGCTCGCGCGGACTCTCGATTGGTAAACGATATATCGACGTCGATTTTCATGGTCGCTTTGGTCGTATCAAGTGGCTACCACAGACCCGTACCCGCTCTATATCGTTTCTCTGTAATAGTGAGCACCCCGCATCAGCATTTACAAAAAGAGTCAATGTCCCGAAGGGTTTTTGAACGACGAGATTCACAATGTATGCATCCGTATGATTTATACCTGTATCTATAGGTAGGATACGTTATAGAGAGAGCAAGAGAGGTATGATTTCTATTCGAGAAAGTGGTACGGGATTGCGGATTTCAGATAGACGCTCAGAAATGGAGACCGCTTCGGTCACTGCTGGCGCACATCCGAGAAAGACAGAAATCGTACGTTGCACGAGGGAAAGATTGAAAGAGACATTGGTATTACAGTGACAAACAAAATATCGAGGCAGCGTAACGGGACGCGGGGTGACGTGGACGAGAAAGAGGAATGAGGTGATGGCAGTCCGAGGGAGGGACGAGGGGTCGTCCCGAATCAGGAAAACTCAACCGAGCGGTCGGGCAAACAATGACGGCGAAGCGGTATTGTTCTCCAAGTAATTGAATCCAACAGCGGGAGCCAGCCAACAGCCTACGTTCCCCCTGCCACCACACAGCCGCCGGTTTCACCCGACATCATAGTGTGGCATCTCTGCGCATCCCTCTCGATTATCCATTTTATCTCTCTCTCTCTCTCTCTCTCTCTTTCTCTCTCATGCTCTTTCCTTCTTCCTATTCTCTCTATTCTCTTTCTATCCTCCGACACGACGCTCATCCTCTTTCCTCTTGCGCGTACTCTGTTGAATCTACGCTGTCCAAAACTTGACAGTTCCGTCATCGAGGGTTTTTACCACTTTCTTGCGTTCCACTACTACAGTCTATTCTCTTTATTGCCATTTCCCGCGACAATGAGCATTTTCCATTGCCATAACTCGAGATGGCATTTTTTAGGCGCGAAATTTGATGAAGAAAAGATGAACAGGAAGAAGTTTGGTACATTGAAGAATTTTTTTTTCTACGATCACGGAAAACGAGCTTTTCCAATTATATTCTAGAAAAAATGTTCATACTAGGATTGGATACTGGACGTATATATATGTAGAAAGAGAAAGAAAGAAAGAGTGAGAGAGAGAGAGAGAGAGAGAGCGTAATTTTGCAGATGAGATAGTTACCAGACGGGATCCGGAAGTGCGGACCAGGCACGTTTTCCGTGGAAGGGTTTAGGTTGAAAACGTGCTCTCGCTCTGCCACCCAAAACTACTTCGGGACGATGAAGAGAGAGAGAGAGAGAGAGAGAGAGAGAGAGAGAGAGAGAGAGAAAGAGAGAGAGAGAGAGAGAGAGAGAGTTGAGAAAGAAAAAAAAAACGAATGGCGAAAGTTTCCTCGGCCCCCATCTCTTCCAACATTCACGGTAAAACCGCCCTCCTCTTCACCACGAGCGCCCGAGCGACCATCGTTCGCTATACGTAACGGGGAAGGAAATGAGTAGCCCCAAACGTAACTTGGAAACGAAGTGGATCGTCCGGGAAACTAAGTTAGGGAACAAAGAATGAAGGAACAGAAAAGAAAGCATGGAGAGAGAGAGAGAGAGAGAGAGAGAGAGAGAGAGAGAGAGAGAGAGAGAGAGAGAGAGAGAGAGAGAGAGAGAGAGAGAGGAACTTATGCCATAGACACCCTGGTAAGTAAGCTCATGGCTTTATTCGGTGCTTGGGAAGCTTTGTCACTGGGTAGTTTCTCCTTTTTTTCACTCGAATGCACGAGAAACGAGGAAAAAATCGTGAAATAGAAGAAAATAATTGTAATAATGGATTTGTCTATCTGTACTGAGAAAAAAAATTTCCGATTTGTAAGGTTTAATAGGAGGACACTATATTTATGCTCTCTTCACCGATTTGGAATGTTCCATTGATCTTTCGTATTGTTCAATCACGTAAATTATCGTTCGTATAACCAGAATAAATTTTGCAAAAGTCATAAATTTATCGTTGTCACCTTTTTTCTCGAGTACGGGACAATACAGTATGCTTGAGTACAGTTTGGATATTGCACACGTCAAATTCCAAAGCGTTCATTTGTTCGCAAGGGAACGTAGGAACACGATGACGCCCAATGGTCGATTGATAATGTTCGGAGCGAGAAGTACAGGAGGCCCATGTCTAAACACGCTTTTGTGTGAGCGTAATTAAACAGTCATGCATATCAACGATCGAAATGGAACGTTGAACGGCATACCGGTTGTACGCGTTAGCCTGCTAATAACACAGTATTATAGCGGCGTCCAAACATGGTTAGGTGGTGTATACCCGATGCTATTGCCAGGGGGTCGTTTCCAGCCTCGCGAACCTTCGGGAAGACAAAAGTCTCCATGGAGGTTTTGTTGTACGCTCACGTACACGAAACCTACACAAATTTGCAGATGGAAGCATTATGGATCTCATGGCGTACGCGGTACGCAAAATTAAGAGAAAGTTGGTTACGGCGCGGACAACGATCGAGCACTTTGCTTTTGCGCGAGGGTGTGTATAACAGACTCGGCGTACGGTCATTCTTTTGTTTGAGTAAAAGACGAACGGTATGCGGAATACGAAGAAGATATAATCCAAAGAGTACAAAAGGACTCACGGGGCAAAGGAAGCGAACTAGACCGAGATCCCCCAGCTAGAGGGAATAAAGAGTTTGCGTTCACTCGACTATCGAATTTCACTGTCCGGTCCTGTATGTATTTTTTTGGGTCCCCCCGGAATTGTGCTGGATCCTCTAAGGCTCTTTCTGTACTATATAGTCCCGGGTTACCGGTAACTCTCTAGCCCTATATAAGGTTGAGGATTCGTACACTCATCGGCAGTTCTCGTGATGTATATAGAAATTGATATTTCTATATATGTATATCGCGAAACTATATGTGGTAATACTGATGTCGCGCTTGAAACGGCCCTTTGGGAGTTCACGGATAGCAACAATCAGCAACGAGGGGATCGCTTTACGAGAGTTTTATGCCGAAACTATATCGTCCGTGATAATGCTGCTACTGTGTTGCAGGAGTGATGGATAGTGCAGTGAAGCAAGGATGCCATCGGAACGTTTCGTCCTTTGGAAAACAACCATCGACCCTCATATGTTGCATTATATTACGCACGGCACGTTTTATCACCGAACGTAAATTATCCATACCGAGCTTTTCGTCGTTCGCTATATTTATCCATACGCACATATAATATCGTAGAGAGATGTTATATTTTGCGTCAGTACTTACGAGCCAGTTCACTCATGGATTGCTCATTCGATCTACGAGAGGGTGTGTCTTTTGGAAAACTTGCGTTGCGCTTACCTGAAACGAAAAAAAAAATAAAACTAATTATTCTCATGCTTATACACGCTTCGATGACACAACAATAATGGCAAAGTAAAAGTTATAATTGTCTTTGTTCACGACGAGGGGAGGCTGATTTGTTATCAAATTCTTATTAAAGTAAAACACGTCCGCGAGGGAGTCGGGAAATCATATCATTATCACGGCCGCTGCCGTTGGGAGCTTCTCACAGCATCTTCAGGCTAATATCCACATCTCATGCTCGCTCTATTGAAATTAGAAAGGTGGCGGTGTAAGTTTGGTAGCATGCGAGACGTCGCATCGTTATCAAACAATCGCAAGGGCAGCGGTGCTCCGTTCCACCTCACTCCACAGTTCACACGTATATACATCTCGCTTACCTTATGCACAACCGTCCTATTAAGTACGGATGATAACATAATGTATATAGCCCATAGTGTATTATACATATATATATGCATATATATATATATATATATATATATATATATATATATATATATATAACCTGGCAAGTTTGCGCTTAAGGTCTTAAAGGTGTCTCGTGCTGCACGCGAAATTCTCAAGTTATGATTTAGTATCCAGAGGGTGTGTCGCAGAGGATCGAAAAGAGGTGGGAGAGACATCGTTGTAGATGTGAAGCAGGGAAAGAGAGATGCAGAGTCTCAGCAGGTTGAGGAGCATGGTTGGTGCGAGACTCCGAGAGAAACCGAGAAAGATAGTGAGAGAGAGGGATCGAGGAAGCTCGGAGAAATGGGAGAGACGGAGGTAGAAAAGGTCGAGAAATTGGAGAAGGCATAGGATCGCTGGAGATAGAGAATAGGGAAGAAAGAGAGAGAGAGAGAGAGAGTAGAAGGAGTAACTTCCTAACAG